>ML788622.1:178179-196091 GCA_009831015.1 Picea engelmannii
TGTTTGTTCTTTCATAGGTATAGTCCTTCTTGGAACACATTATCTTCCAAGAGATAGATATACAAGATATGTACAGAGACGATGCAAGCAAGATATGTACAAGAAATAAGAAGAGTGTTGTTACCTTTTAGTAGAAGAAGTCTTTTCCTTTTCTTCGACAATCGATGCTTCATGTTTCTTCTTCCTTTTCTTTAGCTCGAGACACCGATTCCTGTAGTGACCATACTTCTGACAATTCAAGCATTGTATTTCTGAAATGTCTTTCTCTTGATTTGGCTTCCTCCTTGAACCAAAATTCCTTTTGTTCTTGAAGTTCTTGAATCTTGCTGTGAAGGCTTGATCATCGTACTTCTTTTGAGGTTTCTCTTTTGCATTGATCCTTGATTCTTCTTGAGCACAACAAGTCCAAAGTTCTTCAAATGTCAGGTACTCCTTCCTTGTGTTCATGCTTGTGGCAAATGCATCCCATGTCTTGGGAAGACCATTGAGTACTATGTTCACCAATTCCTTTTCTGAAGTGATCTCTTCAATAACTTGTAGTTGATCTCTTAGCTGGGAGATCCTTACAAAGTATGATGTTATGGTGTCATCATCATTCATCTTCATGTCATGGAGCTCATTCTTCAGACTCATAACTTGTCCAATGTTTCTAACCGAGAAGAGATTTATTAGGGCATTGTACATCTTCTTCAATGAGTCAAGATGGGAGATGTAGGGTATCAAGTGGTATTTTATGGAATTCACTATGATACTCATGGCATTGATGTCAACATCTTTGAACTTCTCCATAGCTGCAACGTTTTGTGGTTCCTTCTCTTCTCCTTCTTTAAGCTCTGGCTTCACGATCTTTCCTTTCACAATATCCAACACTTTATTCTTAGCAAGGATGAGGTCAATCCTTATCTTCCATGCTTTGAAGTTAGAGGCTCCATCTAGCTTGTTCTCAGACTTCATAGAGTTCGTCATGGCTTACTTGACTTGGTCAAACCCTAGATTTGACCAGAAATTCAAACTTCACGTCTTGGCCTTCTGAGAGTACCAGGAGATGCGCTGGGCTAGGGCGCACTGATATATCCGGAGATTAGGTCAATATCGTCACTTAAGGTGCCTCGACAAGAGGTTTAGGGTTTCTGCAACTGCTTCTGCTAGTAACCCTAGCTGTAGTGCTTTTGGAAATTGCTCATGCTAGTAACCCTAGCGATAGTTCCTCAACGAGCTCAATGTCTAGCGGCTATGTTTCCTTCCAGTGTTTTAGGCTTACTGAAGGGGTGTGGGCCCATAACCTATTAGAATATAGAAGATGGTGTGCTCATTTTACCATTGACGATACCTTCGTCACCCAACCATAGGCCGAAGCCTCCCTCCGAGCACCTTAACCTTGACTGAGAATTACTCTAGAAGTAAACCTAGGCTAGATAGTCAAACAAAGGGTAGTGCATCATTCCCTAAGGATAGTGCATCACAAAAGATTGATCAGATGTTCCAAACCCTAGCCAAGAGATATTCAAGCCAAAACTGAGAACTTGCTGCTGCTGCAGCTGCACCAGCTCTTCCTCCAAACCTGCACACCAAACTGCAACTGCAGTGTGCACCAAACTGCAGAACTGCAATTCTAAGATGTGACAAATGAGAACTAGAGCCCTGTATTTATAGTGGTTCTGCCAGTTTTGCTGGGGCCGACTTCTCCTTCTGGATAAGTGTCTGTTCAGTATATTATTATATTTTCTAGCCAACTTCTTCTCTTGGAGGCTAATAGCCTAATATAAATTATCTTCTTGAGTCGACAAGGCTTCTAGGGTTATTAGCCAACTCATTAGGGTTTCTCTTGCTTCCCGGAGTCTTCTATTCTCGCCAGGTTCACATGTGGGGGTAAATACCTCCCACAACTACCATAATATTAACATCCCCTACCTCCAGGTTGGTCCTTCCTCAAGGTACTTCTCCTAGTGTGGCCACTTATGGGACCACGTTTTCGTATCTCAGGTGGACTTTGACTTCTCTTTGTATGTCATCGGTCCACATGACTAGTTGCAGGTCCATGCTGCAGCTGCCTCTGTATGTTGGATAAAATCTGCAGTAGGACTGCATTAATTTCTATTTATTTTTCTTTCTCTTTTATCAATCTCTTGTTGTCGGCCTTGCAGCTCTGTAATTCATCCATCAAGATCCTTACAGTTTCAGCTAGATCTAGAGGGGTCTCCACTGCCTTCCTCTCGTCAGATTCTTCGTCTCTATTGTGGGAGTCATCCCCCACTTCATGGTGCGTCACCATCCTTTATGATTATAGTTTCTCATGATTCATTGGCCGCTTGAGTGTTGAAAAAACACTTGATGTTAACTAACATTCTATTAGTTCATGAACACCACATGGTTGATATTTCTTAAATACACACACATAGTAGAAATATTTCATTCTTTTCTGTAGTAAGGGTTTAACCAGATTCTTTAGGAAGGAGGTAAGGTAGGGTGTCACCCTTAAATTTCTTTAAATATGTTTTTTATGCAACTTGTCCATGAGCCCAAGCAGGCCAAGTGTTGTAACCATGCTCTGATACCAATTTGTAACACACCTGACCCTTGGGTGGGTTTCCTAGGGATGGGGCATCAAAATTTCATTCTCCTTAAGTGATCAAATACTTCATTCAGATTTTCTACCACACTCTTCTCATCTAGAGTTTTCCAACCACGGTATCCATGTTCAAAACCGAGCTCAAAGCTGACAGATATACCTTTCCGATGTTCTTTGGGCGTTCATTGGTTGAGGGCCACGTGGCGCCCACGTGGATCCACCTCACATGTGTTATTTCCAAGTTCCTTCCTCCACAGTGGAAGGGCATCCACCGCCCGATCCCATGGCTCAACTTAATCTCTTTCTCCTAAATCAATTGTGGAGGAAATTGGTACTTCACGCCTCTTTATTATCTACGCACTAGACCACTTGGAGTTCCGAACTTCCGAAGTCCTGTAAGCTCACCACGTGGCTCTGGCCTCCAGGCCATTTGGTCTCTCTACCATACTACATACTAGACCCTCTGGAGTCCTAAAGTCCCAGACTCCTGGTAACTTCACCAACTGCGTTGGCTAGGTGGACACATATCAGGAACTGACACATAGGAGGGGTCAAGGTGACACATGTTACGTTCCAATGGGCCTATAGGGTACGTCATACACATGAATCTGGGTGACACGTAGCATGTCATCTGGGGTCCACATCACCCTGGGTGGCGTCACTGCACCTCGTCACCCCGGACTGACTAGCTCCTACATTCCTCAGATCTCATGATCGAGATCTGGCCACGCAGACTTATAGATCTACGACTTTGGTTACCTCGGGGATTCAACGTTCGGGAGTGTTGCTATGCAAACTCCTCTTATCTCCCAAAGTGCCCAATCTCCAAATTAAAGGGGCTAGCGCCACACATCCCAAATACATCGATGGCTAGAAAAGGATCCGAAGGATCACTCGATCTACGGTTTTTGGTCCTTTGCAGCTTGGGCCTTCGAAGTTTTGGATCCTAGTTTAGTTGGCGAGATAGGTTCACCCAACCACCTGGGGAACCACCTAATGCCTATCAACCTTACGGGAAACCAAGTCTCTCGGTTACCTTCGGCCAGTATAAGGCTGGTAAGGTTGGTCATACTCCGAAGTCCTGGAATTTCGGAGCTTCGAAACCAGGAGGACTTAGCTTTCTTAGGCTTAGCCTAAGGCTCCTAGGTATTGATCATATGGGTCCTCTCAAACAGATCTTGTTCACACGTATTCCAAACTAAAGATCTCCCCTTTCAAGACTTGAACTTCACTATCCTTCCCACCAAGAGGCCAATGATTTGAGTTTGTATGGTGGTTTGAGTCCTTTTTCATGGAATAGGGCCCTAGAAGCTTCATTTACAACCAAATCTGTGAGATCCATATCTTTTATGTAAATCCTTCTAAAAGTACCAATATCATGCTCAAGGACAAAGTTAATTTCTAAAAATCTTTTTTTAGTTGTTTAAAGAATATTACATGTCCCATAAGACTAGTTACACTCATTTATGGATTAAGGAACTTATTTTCATCCCCTAATCATGGTCAGGGCCCGAAGACCCATTCCAGCTACACAAAAAATCCTAATGGAAGCCCTTTCTCATTCATATGAAAAATATCCCCTTTAAAGGGATGACGTTGTAGTTAAAGGCCTTGAGTTGTAGTTAAAGGCCTTGATCATACTTTATGGATTAAGCACCCTGTTTTCATCATCTAATAATGGTCAAGGCCCCAACATAAATCCCTAATACACAAAAAATCCTAATGGAAACTTCATCCAACCCGTATGCAAAAGATCCCCTTTAAATGTCTCATGTTGTAGTTCATGGTTTTAATCATGGCCTATTAACCCAATAATATTTTGTTATGGCCTCATTCCTTGGATTTATCCCCCAACCATGGTTAAATTCTTCATATCCATCTTTGATACACAAAATATTATAACAATACCCATATCTCACTCAAAGGTTCATGATTCCCTATAGACAACATGTTATGTGGTTTAGGGCATTGATTATGTCCCTTAATCCCTAAAGGATTCATAAATGACCCAAGGGNCTTATTTTCCTCACTTGACCATGGATAATTACTTAATGCACATGTCCCTAGTGCAAAATATTTCATAATGGTACACATATTCAACTTGGAGGCCAAATATTTCCTCTAAAGGGATTATGTTGAAGGTGATGTTCATGGATATTGAACCTTACAAATCCATTTATCGAATAAGGCCCTTATTGTCCTCCCTCCCTTTGTTATGGTAAAGTCCTTGAAACCCATTCCTACCATGAAAAAGCTCATTATTATACCCATATCCTACTTATATGACAAATATTCACTTTAAAGGAACTATGTTGTAGTTTGAGGCCTTGATCATGGCCTATTAGATCAAGAATATTAACTTAGGTTCTAATTCCCTCGACTTCTGACCCAACCATGGTCAAGGCTCTAGTACCCATCCCTAATGCATAAAACCTTCTAATGGCATCCACATACCACTGTAATGATAATGATATCTTATATAGGGCATGTTTTGTGGTTAGTGGCCTTATCCATGGCCCTTGTAGGTCCCAGAAAGATTCATTTAGAGCCTAAGGGATTTATTGTCCTCTCATACACATTATCAAGGCACTGAGACCTATCCCCATTATCCAAGGAATTATAGGAGAAACCATGTTCCACTTGGAGGATATGGTAATATTAATATTGCCTAAAATAATTTTTAAATTTTTTAAAAATAAATATTGTTTGTTGCACTTTCGACGACAATAATATACCTGCGACGGATTTGTTATATAAACAACAAAATTTGTCGTCGCAAGTGCGACGAAAACTTATATTGTTGCGATGCATTTGCTATATAAACAACGAAAGTTGTCGTCGCAAGGGTCATCACAAGTGCGATGACAACTTAAATTGTTGTGACGTAGTTGCTACATAAAAAAAAAAGTTGTCGTCGCAAGTGCGATGATGCAAGACCCCTTCCTAGACCCGCAGGTCAGGATCCGCACATGATCTTTTGTTTTCGGCCCCTGAGAGCTCAATTGGCTCTTCTATTTCCCTTTCAGGAAATCTACCCACAACAACACCTTGAGGGAATTCCTCCTTTATTTTGGGATATCGAATTTCGCAATTTCGCGAATCCCTTGGTCGAGTGCCTTACCTCTTCGACCCCTGAAACCTGAAATACTTAAACACTTGACCCTTCCTGATGTCAATTTTGGATTTTTGGCTTTCGCAAATTCAGGAGTTGCGATGTCGTGCAACTCTACTCCTCAACTCCCGAAATCCCGAAACCTGAATTATCGAAATCTTGAAATCCCCCTTTTAAGGAGATCAATGGCTATGAACTCTCCCTCGATCCAACGGTCAATGCTATTTCGTGTATCGGGAGTTTGATATGCCAAAGCTCGAACTTTGTATCCTCTCCACCTTTTGGTCTCCGAAATCCAAAAATTCTGAAACAGTACGATGTCAATTTTGGTTTTTCGTCTTTCGTGAATTCGGGAGTTGCGATGTCGTGCAACTCTACTCCTCGACTCCCAAAATCCTAAAACCCAAAATTCCAAAATGGTACTTCACCTCATTGTTTCAAAAACTCGACGGGAAGTCTCCTGTCCTTCCACGTGTCGCCTCCTCTTCATTTCGGGTTTCCTCCCCTACTGTGTCCCGATCTCTATCCCTTGAGACTTCCGGAATCCTTAACTCTAAAGTTCTGAAAACTTGAACTTGATGACTTTTCCACTCTACTCTAACGAGAATCCTTTCGGACTTAGGGTACTTGACGTGTCAAGATCCAAACCTTCAACTCGGACTTTCGAAGTCTGAAACTTCAAAATGATCTGACGGCCCAGAAATCTTGATCAACGATTGACGTTAACCTAGGCTATATAAAGAATGGCTCTGTCCTGACCGTTATCCCTCTCACAGCTTCCGCAGATCCAACGATCCCTGCTGTTTTGGGATTCTCCTCGAAGAATTTCGACCGTCCAAACTTTTCCTCAAAGAACTCTGGTTCTAACTTGGCCTCTACATGATAATCAAAGACTCCTCTTGTTCTCTTCAACAACTTGAAGGCGTGAAATCTCTTGAGCTTCCTTTCTCGAACTCAAATCTCCTATGAGACTTTTGCACGCACTCCTTGCGGCCCTCCTCAAATGCGTCTAAGTATTTGAGTTATTTTGACTTTGTGCAACTCCATGTGACAGTAGTCTTCAACCCTCTCCTTGGTTGACAAGTTCTGAACTTCCAACCAGCCTGCGCACACCTTGCACGACTTATGTGCTTGACTTGCACTTCTGCGGAAGATGAGAACAATGGTATCTCTCTTGAGCTTTTAGAGGTGAACTTTGAACCCGTCGAAGCACTCCTTGTAGACGTTTCACTGCACTCCTTGCAGGAACTCTTGCTCAGATAGAGAAACAATTGAAACTCATCCCCTTACTCTCTTAGACTTCAAATACTTAACATGAAATCATACATACATAGCATAAAAGCAAATGTACAACAGAAAGAGTAAAACAACCATGAGCATAACATTCAACATGTATACACAGAAAGCATTAGAACACTATGAGTCTGAATCAAAGCTTCATATATTAATCTCAGAACTTCTGTACATGGGCTCTTCTACACAACTCTCTGCTTCTTCTCTTCTCTATGCTCTCTTCTCAATTGATAATGTTGCTAATATTACAATGATACAACATGAGGGTGTCTATAGTCGTTTTCCCTCCAGCTCCTAAAACTGTCTAATCTAGAATTTTTAAATCTACCTACTTACATTAACTGGCTATAAATGCCTCTATACCTTATAGATGAGAGCGAATTGCTTAAGATCTGTTTACAATATGGAAGTATGCAATCTCTTAACTATTACATTAATGTCTGCACATCCAAACTTTCAAAACAATTCAAACACTTTAAACATGTGCCAAAAATAAAATGGCGTTTGTCCCACGCTTGCTTGCTACTAGCGATGCTCCTGCATCATGCAACGACAACTTAAATTGTTGTGACCCATTTGTTATATAAGAAACAAAATATATCGTCGCAAGGGTTGTCCTAAGTGCGACAACAACTTAAATTGTTGTGACACAATTGCTACACAAACAAAAAAAAGTTTTCGTCGCAAGTGCGACGACAACTTAAATTGTTGTGACGCAATTGCTACACAAACAAAAAAAAGTTTTCATCGCAAGTGCGACGACAACTTAAATTGTTGCGACGCATTTTATATATAAGCAACAAAATTTGTTGTCGTAATGGGCGTCACAAGTGCGACGAAATGTTGGTTTCACTTAGTTTGCCTATATTGTCGTATTGGCGACGATACTTCTTTTTTTGTCGCAATTGTGAGAAGTTCCCTAGGGTCATCGCTCTTGCAACGATAATTCAAGTTTGTCACAGTTGCTACGTGACATAAAATGACATTTTAGAGACTTAAGATTCGTTGCAATATCCACGACATAACGTCGAAATAGTCATTGCAAAATAAGCCAAATTTGCTAGTGATTACTTGCAGGGGCACATTATTTCAGAACAGGGTATAACAGTAGACCCTGAGAAGATTGAATCCATTAGAGGATGTCCATCGCCCAGGAATGTTTCAGAAGTTAGATCTTTTATGGGGTTAGCTGGTTACTACAGAAGGTTTATAGAAGTGTTCTCTAAGATTGCTCATCCCATCACTTCTTTGAAAAATAAGGGAATTAAATTTGAATGGACACTTGAGTGTGAATTTTTTTTTAATTTGTTGAAGGAATTACTTACTAGTGCACCTTTTTTGAATATTGTTGAGCCAAATGAGAATTTTGTGGTATGAATAGATGTGTGTAAGGCAAGACTTGGTGGAGTCCTCACTCAAAATGGACATGTCATTTTTTAAGAGTCCAGAAAACTTAAGGAGCATGAGAGGAACTATGCCATGCATGACTTGGAGCTTGCTGCCATTGTTCATGCATTGAAGATGTGGAGGCATTTTCTCATGGGAAAGAGATTTCAATTAAGAACATACCACAATGGTCTGAAGTATCTTTTTGATCAACCAACTTTGAATTCCAGGCAAACAAGATGGCTTGAATTCTTAAGTGAATATGACTTTGATATCAAGCATATCAAAGGAAAAGAAAATAAAGTTGTCGATGCACTTAGTAGAAGAGTGCATCTCATGCATGCTACAACTGTCAGTATGGATCAGTTAGAATTGAAGAGCATAATTTTAGATGTTGTTGTTACAAATCAACATTACCTACAGATAAAGGAAAACTTGTAGCGAGGATCTGTACAACATAAATTGAAAGAGTATGAGATAAAGGAACATGGACTACTTATGCATAAAAATAGAATTTATGTTCCTAGTTCCTAAGAACTTAGGAATTTTGTATTAAAGGAAATGCATAATGTTACATATGTTGGACATACCGGTTACCATAAAACAATTATAGTAGTAAGAAGCCAATTCTTTTGGCCGATAATGAAAAAGGATGTTGTTGATTACATTGTCAGATGTATGGAATGTCAGAGAGTGAAGCTTGAGCATAGACACCCAATAGGTTTTCTACAACCATTACCAATTCCAGAGAAGAAATGGGAAGTGATAACCATTGAATTTATAACTAAATTTCCCAGGACAACAATGAAACACAATTCAATCATGGTAGTGGTTGATAAATTGACAAAGGTTGCTCATTTTGTTCCTATAAAAACAACTCATACAACAACTAATATTGCATAAATTTACATCAAGGAAATTGCTAGGTTGCATGGGATACCTACGACAATTGTCTCTGACAGAGACACTAAGTTTACTTCAAATTTCTGGAAAGGATTATTCAAAGGATTTGGTACAAATATGAACTTTATCACAACATACCATCCACAGTCGGATGGGAAGACAGAGAGGGTCAACCGAGTAATTGAAGACATGTTAAGAAGGTATGTGATGGATAAGCCATCTAAGTGGGAAGATTACCTGCACTTGGTTGAGTTTGTCTATAATAATGGGTATCAAGCTTCATTGAATATGATCCCATTTGAATCCTTGTATGGTAGAAAGTGTAGTACTCCAGTAAGCTGGGAAAACCCAATAGATAGAGTGGTACTTGGGTAAGAGTTACTCAAGGAAATGGAAGATCAGATGGTTAAGATTAAGCACAATTTAAAGGTAGCTCAAGATAGACATAAGGTTTATGCTGACAAGAATAGGACATCAAGAGAATTTAAATTAGGAAAACATATTTGATTTCACATATGGTAGACTGTTGTTGTTTATTATAGGAGAGCATACTTATTTCATTTTTATTTTTATAGGAAAGGTCTAACTCTTCCATAATAATATTTGACATAATGGTTGGACCAGATCCACCATCTATGAGGCAACAATGAACTATTTTATCCATAATATTTACAGAACCATAAAATGGAGGATATTTTACAGGGTTCTTAAAGTTATGTACACCTATTTTATTTACATTTGAAAAATCTCCCTCATGATTTTCAATCAAATTGGCTACTGTGGAAATTTTACCTTCCATAATTTTTTTAAGATGTTGTTACTGTTTTGGGATGTAAACCATGTCCAAAAGAGAAGCATGTGCTTTAATATTATCCAATTTATTAAGTATATTATATTTGGAGGGACGAAAAAAATAATTTTTCCCTTGACTGTTTGGAGTCTTGACAACCCGAGAGTCGGTTCCTTGGGATGGTGTGCTTGGGGTAGAAGTAGTGCGGGGAGGATCAACTTTATTTCGATTGGGGTAAGATTTATTTATGGTATTAACTACCATAACATCATTGGGTTGAGCCCAATCTAGAACAACAATAGTATCATCAAAATTATTACCGAAAATGATGTCCTTAGCATTCTTTGTAACTTCACAAGTGCTTTCATCATGATTTTCTTCACACAAATTACACCATGCATGAGACATGATAGAATTTGGTTGAAAAGGATTATCATTTGGATTCCTAAAAGATTCTTGAGAATAAGTCTCAACAGGAGAAGAAGAGGAAGTGATTCCTTTCCTTTCATAAGAAATCGGTCTATTATTCATATCCTCCATAAGCTGCAAGACTACAAACATATCGGTTTGTTTGACAAAATCTCCCTTAGGAAGATTTGTCCTTTCTAACTTCTCTTCATACTCAAGACAAGTTTGAAGTGAATATCCAAAATTATCTATAGCCTTTTCTTCCAATCTATGGAAATAGGAAGAAGGTAAAGCATTATAATAATGCATGAAAGCATCCTGGTTCTCAGGGCAGATCAATTCAGGAATTTGATTATACAACTTAATGAAATGAAGATTGAATGATTTAATAATTTCTCTATTGTTATAAATAATATTATTATATTCCCTTAGTTGATCAACTGGAATTTTAGGTTGTCCATATGTAGATTTAAACCAATAGACTAATTCTTCCCACGTAGAGGAGATTTTTGGGGGTAAGTCAAAAAAATATACTGTTGCCTTCCCTTCAAGAGAGTTGACAAATAAGCGTATGAAAGTATCATTGTCATTTTCCCCTATATTGTGACACATGTTAGAAAAGTCCACCAAGTGTTCTTTTTTAGTGATAGTGCCATGTCCCGAAAACTTAGGCATATGATCCTTAAACTTTGGAAGGGTTTGGGTGGCTGGTGTGAGATTCAAGGAAGGAGATACATGCCACTGGGTGGTGGTAGCATCTTCTTCAAATTGAAATGATCCATATTTTTTAATGATTTTTTTTGAATTAGTTGTAGATTGAATTGGAATTTGATGGCTAAGCATACTTCCAATTACAGATGAAGTTGAGGGTTGTGAAGAAGAGGAACTTATGGTACCACTACTGCCACCAGAAGATGTCATATTTGAAGTGAAGGAACTTACAAGTAGGGTAGAACTGGATGAATCAGATAAGGTTCGATGAAGAGAAGTTTGTTGGCTTCATATTACAACCTTTCTCCTTCCTATTTAAGATATAGGAAGGTTTTCATGTGTCAACCCTCTTGTTCTTCGAGAGATATGAGAGATAGAGGACATATGAAACATACTTCAATGAAGACGTTGATTTATGGGTTTCCTTTGTCGAGCTTCCCATTGTTCTTATATTCTAATATATTTGGAAAAGACTCCCCAAGAACAATGGAGTTTAACCCTAGTGTTAGTTGTCTCTAAAATGGTATTAAATAGGGTTAAAGAAATGCTAGTTTGATATTCAAGAACATCACCAATATTGGGTTGTCTAGTAACATGAACAGTCATGGAATCCATTAATTAAAACAAAATAAGAAAAATAAACAAAATAAATTAATTACAGAAATAAAGTACAACAACCAGAGAGATATGGAAAGATCTCCCTAGTATGGTCACCAAATAAATGTTGAGGAAAAGGTATGAAGAACCTCACTCCAACATTTTAGAATCTTACTTGGCTAAGGTAAGATAATTGGGACTGTCACCCGGGGTTTATAGCCTAAGAAAAAATTATCATTTGATTCACGAGCAATAAATACAAGGAATCAATGTTGCTTTTTCATAATAATTAACTGTGCAAAAAAAGAAAATATAAAATATATATGTACGATGTTTAAGAAAAAGAAACAAATGAAATACCAATCTGAAAAAGTATCAGAAAAATACACAAGTGAGACAAAACCAACAAAATGATTTATTTATTGATTTCATTATGAGATACGACAATAATCCTCTTTTCAAACCCCTGCGAGGGTATGGACCAAGATCAGATTTAGAGGTCTCCAATGGGAACCATAAAAAAAGACTTTGAAAACAAGAGAAGACTAAGACTAAATATCTGGATCAACTTTGCCACATAAGCATCATTTACTAACTCTGCAAACTACTCCCTATCAGTAATGAAATTTAATCCATAAACATATCAGAATACACAGAATGCCAAGAATAAATTATCAACCTTTCTATAACAAGTCATTGAGGTATATGAACCAATATTTGAATCCTGCTACCTTCAATAAAACCTTGTTGTGAAGAAGAGGGTTAAGATTCCTTGAAACTCAGAATGAATGAAAATGATAATCTCACAAGTATAAGAGGAGACCTTATATTAGAAAATTATTCCATTTTTCTCCCTTTTGTCCCTCCTTGTGATGAATCTGTTTCCAAAGAAGTTGTGGTAGTTTAAACTGTCATTTTAGCTAAGTCTTAATTGACTTAACACAAATTAGGGACAAATAATAATAGTAAAATAATAAATAATAAATAAGGGTATATTAAATAAGAACTAATACGTGGTATCCCTTAATTCCTTTTAAAATCCTTTTAAGTTTTGATTCCTTCCTTGTCACTCCACAATTCATCCAAATAATAAAATATGCCACAAATTAAAAACTCATATATCATGCATTTAAAGTTCCCTTGTGTCTCCCAAAATCATTCACATATTTGTCAATAATTAAAATGTTTTTTCATCAAATAAAAAGATATATGCGGGTTGTCCCAACTATTTAATATCATTTTCTCCCAATAATAAAATTCAAAACGTAAATTAAACTCTTCATTCATCAGACATGAAATTCAAAAAAAATATTTGTCGTGTGAGGAATTTTTCCTCTTCTCACTACTTGCTTCTTTTTCTGCCTTATCTATTGATCTAGCTCTTTCAACAATAGACTGATTTGACCCTTGGGGTTGAATTTCACTAAAAATTGGAGACTGTGCATCATTTTGTTGGGCACATTGAGAGGTGGCTGACTTTGAATACTCTTTAGAGGAGTTAGAGTGTAGTAACAGTAAATACAAAATTTGATATTATTCCTTTAAATTACACAAATAATTCAATCACCAGCATATAAGCAAATTTTCAGCAGAGATTAACATTTAACTACAGCATAAAAAAAAAAACTTAGCAATTTCATAAACAAATTACCTGCTTCTGATGCTAATTTCACCGTTGACATGGTTGTCTAGCCCGTTGCTTTGCTGCTACCTGATGCCCTGACCAACTCTGCCCAAACTGTGTTTCCTCCCTGCCAGCTAGGAGCAGCCTGTCTGGATTCCTAGCTCCAGGATATCGTAAGGCTATCCTGCCCCCCGTGCCCAAACCCCCAGTAAATCGGTGCCCCCTTGCCTCTGGTTTATCAAAAACCCCTCAAACAAACTTCTCCCACTAGAAAAATAATCACCTCCAACCTACAGTCTTTCTCCCCCCTCCCAATAATTCTTGCTCCTCCCAGAAAATGTCGTCTTCCCGTAAGACTCCTCCCATCATATCCCTCCTTCACCGACCCTTTCCTCCTCATAAATTTCTTTATCCATACATTCGTTATCTTATCCTCATAGTTAATGTCTTATCCTATTATTTAATGTTTCTTATCCTTATATTTAATGTTTCTTATCCCCCCGTATACATAAATAATTTAATTAAACAATTAAATTTATTACCCATGTCATTGACTGTGATAGGTAATTAATTAATTAATCAAAATTTATAACAATTAATTAATTAATAAATATTTAATTAATATTATTATGCCAATCTTTGTTTAATTAAAACCATGTTAGGACAATGAATTACCTAATTAATTTTACTTAATGATCTCTAAGCATATATTCAAGTTAAGGTATCTTATGGTACAAAGGAAAAGAAGCTTGGTTCACACATTCATAACAATTAACCGACATTATTAGTAAGTAAGTCATGAAAACTCATATATACTAGTGTGCATGTAGAAGAAATGCATGTGTATCTAGTACATACAAGTCTCGTGCATGTACTAATAATCAATAACTATCACCCTTTAGTAATTTATGTATGCATCCAATCCAATCAACAAGACTAGTCTTTTATAAAAGACACAACCAATCAATTGTTTGAGAAATCCGTTAATTACAATTATCCGGTTCAACAATTTTATTTAGACAACTGTGGTTTAGTTACGAAATTATGAATATTCATATATACAAATTTTCTTTTCTATTTTTAGAAGGGAAAACATTAAATTCCACCATAAGACAAATCTCTATACTTTCTCAACTTTTTCTACTCATCCTTCCTCCCTAACTTACTTCCATCTCCATTCCTATTCTTCCTCTGCTAGACTATCTTGGAGCGTCAACTATATTGACCTAACTCCAAATAGAACCTGTAAGTGAAAGTGTCACTATCTCGACCAAGCTTCCCTAGCAGGCAACTGGCAGTCATCATCACACGTCTTGGGGAGCGTGAACTAACACCGTCCTCCCATGACTTCAGGTTTCGGAAGATACACGGTGGGAAATGCCTCCACCCCTCCTAATCATAACTAGGGTCCACACCCTACAATGGAATATACAGTGGCACCGTGTTGTTGGGGGTTTTGTCATCGTTTATTCGTTTTTGGGCAGTGTCATCACCTGAAATCCTACACTGGTCCACATATCATAGCAATGCATCCAAACCAATATAATTTCACATACAATATTCATACCATAATGTTTCTCGGTTATTGGTCATGATATACACTTTCATCATCATTTTCCCTTAGCTATTTCATAGCCCATAACCTGCAGATTAGTCTGTAACACAAACTCATACATTTCTATGCATTATGATCATGTAATTGCATACTATCATCATTTCAATTTGGTATCCCTGTACCGACATCTTAACATCGAAGTTTTCAAGTTAGAAATAGATCTCATAATATTCCATTATTCAATTTTGACACCCATTCATAAGATTATCATTTACCAAAATAGATTGCATCATATCCAACATCATTCTAATAGTATTTAAACATTCATAAAATTCTTCATTCTCACAATATGTTGCATCATATACATCATCATCAATAACATTTAAACATTCGTAAAATTTACATTCACATAGTAGATCGCATTATATACATCATCATCAATAACATTTAAACATTCATAAAAGTTTATACATTTTAAAGTTTAAGTGTATCACTTAATAGTTTTACTGTGACTAGAAAATAAAGTATATAGGCCTCAGGTAATCCTGTCTGTCTAAGTCAAAAGGTGGTGTTACATACACCCAACCTTCGAGAAACATATTCTCGAGGTGGTCAAAAAAGTGAGGGATAGTCTCATCGTAGTGTCTCGGCGTCTTCCCAAGTAGCAGATACTGGACTATACTTGTCCCATTGGACCTTAACTTGGTCTACTAGACGGTCCCTAAGCTGTCGGACCCTACGGTCCAATATGTGTAATGGTTCTACCGTGAGGGTTCCCACGTCCGATACCTGCAATTTCTTCCAATTTAGTTTATGTGATTCATCAACAACATAATGACGTAAAACAGATACATGAAATACATTATGAGTTTTATGCAAGTGGGGTGGCAATACGAGATGATAGGCAATGGGTCCAATTTTCTCTTGGATTCTGAATGGTCCTATAAATCGAGGTGACAACTTTGTCCCCTTCCCGAACCATATGGTACTCTTATTAGGCTTGATACGAATGAAAACCTAGTCTCCCACTTCATAACTTCGGTCAGTCCTGTGTGCATCCGCATAACTTTTCTTCCTATCCTGTGCTTCCTTTAGTCTCTACCTAATCTGAATCACCTATTCCTCCATCTCTTGAATCAATTTTGGCCCAATTGTTACTCGGTCTTCTAGTCTATCCCAACTCAATGGTGTTCTGCATGGCCTTCCATACAGAGCTTCGTAGGGTGGCATTCCGATGGAGCTATGAAAACTATTATTGTAGGCAAACTCTACCAAAGGTAGGTACTTATCCCACTGGGTTTGATTATCCATGACATACATCCTGAGCATGTCTTCCATGACTTGATTTACTCTCTTGGTTTTCCCATCTTTTTTAGGATGATAAGTTGTGCTTAAGTTCAACTGAGTCCCCAACACTGACTGCAAACTTGTCCAAAACCTAAAAGTGAATCTGGAATCCCTATCTGAAATGATCTTCTTAGGTATCCCGTGCAAACGGATAACCTCATTTACAAACACACATGCCAAATCAATGACATCCTAAGTGTCTCTAACCGAAATAAAATGAGCACTCTTGGTTCCCAATATACTGTGTCTGGAGTAAGATGTAGTTGTCTTTCCAGGTTGCCCCACCAGTTCAAGGCACTGTCTCTTAACTGAAAAATTGTGATCTTTGCCTTTGAGTTGGACGCATAGCCCCTTAAGTAAAAACACCTTGGCATGCCTTCCAACCATGCTTCTGCGCGTTCACTAGCGTGACCCCCCGACAAACTCCAGAAGTTTGATCTTCTGCAATTCTCGCGTGATGTCTTCGGGTGGAGGTCCTCCCCCTGAATCCCTTGACACTTCTGGATTACCTGTTCTAGACGGTGGGGGTTCCACTTCGGTCCCTTATGGTTGTTACCCCTTTAAAGTCTCATTAATGGCCTCCAACAAGTGCAGTATGAGAGCTAGTTCGGGCGATGGTGGTGGTGGCGTTGGTGGTGTTGGAGGTGCTTGCGACGACGCTCCCATGCCTTGATTCCCTCAAGTCCTGACCATCCTGTATGCTTTAACCTACATTAACCAAAGTTGTTAGGGTGAGTTCAAGGATGTTTCAAATTGGTGCTACTCAAACTAGAAACAGGGTTAGGCGTAAGTTTCCTTTACTTGTTTGTAAACAAAGATTACTCTCTTTAGGGGATTGGCTAGGTTAGGATTAGGATTAAGCGTCTAAGCTTGATTTCTTCACCCTAAAAGAAAAAAAAACTATTGGTTCCCTTGCCCTGTAGCTACGCTAGCCTTGCGCCATACTCGCCAATTCCTCTTGCTTACTCTCCCAATGCATATGTCGCCTCCTTCCCGCTTGTCCTAGTCTAAGTCCTTTTAACTTTTCACTTACAACTAAATATCCTCTGATGCTTGACTCGTGAGCTTTTCCTTGGTGCCTAGTGTTGGCGTTGTCGAATGTTACATTGAGACTTAGCATTGACTTTGACTGGTGGAATGGAGTGGAGGGACTTGGCGCTTGGCTCGATGAGTTGTGTGTACGGTCTTGTGAGCCTGATGCTTGGACAATCAAAGTTTGTACTTCAGGATACAAAGATCAGCAGTGCTAAATAAGCCTTTACCTTGATTTCCGATGCATTCACTAGTTATGATTCAACTCGGTTAGCTGGCTCTGGATCAATAGGTCAGATAATAAGCCAGTTAGTCTTAATCTTCATATAGTATCTTCCTAATAATGATCCCACTCTAATCATACAATGTTACCATTAATCTATTAAGTATAAGAATTTATTTGTAAAGACTTATGAGGGCGTGTTGGTGTTAGTGCTCTTCTTAAGGCGCTTCGCTGGGTGGGGGGGTCTTGGGTTGAAAACCCATGGACCTCTACTATTTATACTTAACCCTATATTATTAAATTATTTAAATTAAAACTCATAATTACTTTTAATTAATTACTATACTTAGTTTTAATTTGCA
>ML788622.1:219783-240209 GCA_009831015.1 Picea engelmannii
AGTGGTATGACTATTGTTCTAAACACAAAACAAGTTTTTAACCCCAAATACATCTTATATACTCATATCATCATCTTCATATAACTGTAAATCTCATGTATTCTTCCTATAATCCTCATTTGAAAATTTGTCTCCTAAAAGCCTTCGAACCATCAAATTTCTTGTGAGAATTAGGACATGGGAAAATAAAATGATTCGGGAATAATGAGGGGATTTTAATTAGCATATAGTGAAAATAATGAATGGGAAATGTAATCGATCAATGTCCTTTTATCAATTATAATAATCAATCCCAAGTTCAAATTCCTTTTTTTTATAATTTCTGGAAAACAATTAGTCAAAACATATTATTAGAATCCCCAAAATTATTCTTATCACAATGTTTTAATCCTTGGAAAATTTGAACTTTGTTTTATCAAAGTTTTTATCCACTGAATTCATCATTAGGACAGATTGAATCCAATATCAAGGGGCAAGAAGACTTTGCCAATAATCTGTATCATTTTTCACGTATCAACTTATAGAATGTCAAACTCTAATAATTATTGAAACACTGAAATTTCCAAAATATTATGTCGACCAAGCAATCCCAATAACATGTTACTAGAAACTCATAAAAACGAATTTGCAGAGATAAATATCAACAAGCAAGTCATGGCTTGATGAATGAATCGAGGGACCCATACGGGTTTTTTAATAACACTCAAGTTTACCCATCAATTCCGGAATAAACAAGTTGAAGCAAGGAGCAAAACAAAACCCGTGTTCTAAACCAAAACCCCATTTTTGCAATTAGTTGAAGACCATGTACAATTAAATAAGGAAAATCAAAATTGTTCAAGGGTTCACAAGATTTTCATGTCGAAATGGGAGGTTAACGACATAGTTCCTTTTAACATGGTTACGATGGAAACATAGAGCAATGTGATCTACAAACATGATAAAATACACCCAAATAAAGCCACATGCATTCATTGATGTTGGGGTTTGAAACCATTGAAATACCACAACACTTATCACAACCAATCTAGTGTGTATTTCCATAAGCCAAAACACAATAGGAGTTAAAAATAGGAGTGTTGACAGTAGTTATTTTGAATGCTTCTGTTCAAAATCAAAACATGTAACGAGCGCAAAATGAACTCATAGTGTACGATACGAGACCCGAATCACATGAATCTCAAACAAGTAGTATCAACAGTGTTCATCACTGATAGAAACCTAATTTAAATTCCATTCTTCGAAATTGTACAAAACCTAGGTTGTGAACATCATTTGCATTCGAACTTTGTCATTTTTATTCCATTACGAGCTCAAACAACCAAAAAAATTCATCATTCAGATACCTATATAGAACAAATAGGAAAATCCATATCGCACATACAACATGCAAACAAAATGAGCCAATATCCCAATTTTATCAAAGCAAGAGTGAACTATTGATGTTAGAAGAGTCAAAGAGCTCCATACCTATTGCAATTTTCCCAAAAATCCACGAAATAAGTAGCCCCAAATCTCAACAAACCATCGAAAAATCCGAAACCAAAGTTAACAACAACGACAATCTCCCAAGAAAATTACAATACGAAAACGTGGTGTACCAGAAAAAAGAAATGAGCAAAGTTCATTTACTTCACATTTTCTCAATCATCAACCAACCCACCAATTATTAATTGCATCCAAAAAAACCTTACACGGTGGAGCGCACTCAACGCCAATTCAAATCCAACCTCATGTCATATATCAAACCATCAACCAACCATTTTTATATATATCCCATACTCACAAATAGATAAGAGCATCCCTGTTTTTTAAAGAAATCAAATTAAATAAAACATCAAGTAACATGAAGTATGGCATATGTGCCTTGCATTGTAACTTGAGTTCATTTGTGCTTGTGTATGATGACCCCAACATAACTTTGGAACCTTTATATGATATCATTGGTGATATATGGTAAATAAAACCTTAACAACCCATTTTTTTAACATATTGCATTCATAATAACGCATCTTTGCATTTTGTATGCAGCATGGTTTTACTTTGAGGTCCCTTTATTTTCTTTTGATGGATAAAAAATCATTTTAAATGAAATATGAGGATGGAGTTTTCATTAATTACCGTTGCGGAACCATTTTGTGTATGTGAGAACATCAAATTTATATCAGACCACAACATTTCTGTGAAAGTCATATTGTCTAGGAGGGAATGAACTTATTATGGTTTTATCCTAAGGGGTCCAACCTATTAATTATTAATACCATATAGTATTAGTATAATGTATTGAAACTCTTTGCAAACATGATTCTCGTTGCGCTTTTATGCATCAACAAGCATAGTATAGGGTATTCAGAGCAACACATTCTTAGTCGATTAATAAATATTTAGTAAAAATGTCCAATTATAGAGCACATTCAACAATTCCAAAAGACGAGTCTCAAGGTAAAGAACATCCCATGAGATAATTTGTTAGATCTCTTTATGGACACTTTAAAGGATATTATTTAACATCAGATGTGTCTCTTTGAACCTAAATCCATGGAGCATGTTTTCTGTGTGGCAAGGAAAGTGGAAAGTAAAAATATGGTTACTAGAAGGGTGGCCACTAATGACTATAGAGAGCACCATGTTCCCTCTCCTAACCTCACTCAACCTACAAGTTTGACACTTAAAAAAATGGATGAAAGAAGAAGACACAAATGGCTTATTGTATGCAATTTCCATTCTGCAATCTGATTGGGTGGAAGAAACAAGGATAAAATGGAAGCACTATCAAAAGGTATGCAAGATCATTCAACAACTACAAGAAGACCCAAGTGAATTAGAAAAATTTATGTGGAGAAATGATTCACTATGGTATTAGGATCGCTTATATTTATGTAAGAATTCTCAACTAAAACATAAAGTCCTTTTGAGATTGCACGCTTATCCTATAGAGAATATTTAGGGTTCCTGAAAACGTACCATGGGATCAAGAATGATTTTTTTCGCCAGGAAGGTCTTAAAATTGACATTCAAAAGTTTGAGGTTGAATGTTTGGTTTTCCAACAAAATAAGGGAGAGACAATCAAAACCCTAGGTCTCCTACAACCATTAGTCATACCAAGTCAACCTTGGGAAGAAGTTTCAATGGATTTTATTACATGTCTACCCAAGTCTAAAGGAAATCATGTCATCATGGTAGTGGTGGACCAACTCACAAACTATTTTTACCATCCTCAATCCGATGGGCGAATTGAGATTATGAATGAATATCTAGAAGAGTATTTCCGTTGTTTTAAATTTGATAAATAGACACAATGGATCAAGTGGTTTTGATTAGCAAAATGGTGGTATAATGCAATCTTCCATACTCCATAAAAAAATTTCCCCTTTTATGGCACTTTATAGCTATCATTCTACATCCATCATATCACCCTTGAGAGGAAAACAAAAGGTTCAAGTAGTGGAGGACCACATAGAGTACCAATGAGAAGTTCTCCAACTATTGAAAGAAAATTTGGATATAACACAAAATAAGATGAAACAACAAGCAAATATGCATTGCAATGAAAGGGAATTTGAAGGGGGGGATTGGATATTTCTGAGGCTACAACAATACAAATAGATGTCCCACAAGCAAAAAAATAAGGACAATAAATTAGCATCCAAGTATTATGGTCGCTATAAAGTGTTGCAGAGGACTGGAAGTATGGCTTACAAATTGAAGATGCATCCATCTTCACGTGGGCATCCAATCTTTCATTTTTCTTTCTTAAAGAAGGTAATTTGGTGACAAGATCCAAATTCAGACTATTTTTCTAGAGATTAATAACAAAGAGAAAATCATAATAGAACCAAAAATAATCCTCGAAACAAGGATCAAACGACTGCAAAATGAAGCAATTATTGAGTAGCTCATCAAGTCGTAGAACTTACCAGTAGAAGAGACAACATGGGAAGATGAGTTCCTCATGAAGAAACATTAACAATTAATCAAGTGTTTGGGGAACACTTGTTTGAATAAGAGGAGAATGTTAAGCCCTAGATATCGAGTTATTACATTTATATTATTATATTAGTGTTGTTCATATTGGTTAGCTAGACCCTTTAATTGTAATTGTACCTTTTGTCTCCTATATGTACCAAGGAGACCTAGTTTTAGTGAGCATCTCATCTTGTACATTTGTTATATTGTAAAAGGAGGTTGTCCCCTTAAAGAGGATTCTCATTCATTATTGTCTCTCATTCTCAAGGCACAACGTTACTTTTCTTTCTATTTTTATGTTATTTGGGTGTTTTGGTGCATACCATAGTCCTTTTCAGATTGTAAATGGAAGATGATCTAAAGGAGTTATATATTTGGAAATTTTCCTTGCAACAAAATGAATGTAGATGTAGAGTCATTTTCTAAGCATACGAAGAAAGTGCATAAGCAGGTGCAACCACAAAATTTCCAAGATGCATTAATAAGTTGAAAATAAAAGAAAATTGAGCCATATAAAATATTGATTTTTTTTTTATAATGAATATCTACTTGAATTACCTAAGGGTTTAGATATTTCACAAACATTTAATGTTACATATTTATATGAATTTATCGAAGTTATAGTAGATGAAGATGATGATTGTGTTAGAGAACAAATTCCTAAGCGAGTGAAAGATGAAATCCGAAACATTTTAGATGAAAGAATTACAAGAAAACAAAAAGTTGGAGAAAAAAAAAGTATTTCGTTCCATATGAAGGTATAGGTTTGCAAGAAACCATGTGAACCTAAAAAGTAGAGTTGGAACAACTCACTAAGTCTACTCTTGGTTATGCTACTAATTTTGTGAGTAGGAGTTTAATGTTTTTTTTTTTTCTTATTAACTCAGAGAGCTTGATGAGAGCTTGATGTGAGGGAATCAATCCCCACCTACATTGCAACCTACATCACCTAAAGGATTGTGGTGGAAGTTTGATCGGGCATCGAATTCCCCTTAGTCGTGGGATCACAGACCCATAAATCTAATGAAAAAGATCCAATTCGAGTCATAAATCACCCAAAACCTCGATTAAATCTTGTCTGTCAGACTGTTTGTCGCAAATGGTCATATTTTGATCATAAGATTTTGTTCTTGGGAAAAGATTTTGTTTTGGAAATGCCACGAGGGTCATGTCACTGGTCTAATCCTCCTCCTTTTTATCAAATCACTTGCACTTGATCAAGGGCCTCTAGTCACTGCATTTAATGTGTTAGGCTCACAATATTTTCCCTCGATGTTGAAGATTTTATTTGAAAATTTGAGTGGTGGCTGGACAACCCACATGGAATTAATATATTTAATAGAGGTAGGTTTTATTAATAAGGTAGGTGAATTTAAGAGAGGAGGGAAGTTGGGAGTAAAATTACTCCCCTTGTGAAAAAGAGAAGGGAAGGAAGCATATGAAGAGAAAACAGAGGATTGAAGGAGAGAAGAGATAATTAGGAGAAGAAAGGAAATATAAGGGGAAAATAGAGAAATAAAGGAAAGGGAGCAAAGAAGAAATCCACAGTAGGAAGACAAATGAAACTCGCGTTAAAACTAATTATTGTTTTGATTTCTCCTTCAGTCACTGTAAGCCCAGTTGACACTGAGACCGACAAGGATTCCTCTTTAGCTAACTAACATGACAAAACCCCCAAGGGTGTCATGTCCATATCTGACGTGTTGGACATGGACACATTAGGGCACGCGTTTGGCACATGTCCTAAACAAAGAACAACCAAACATGTGTTGAACATGTGCCCTAGTTGTGTCATGATGTGTCTGACACCATAAAAAAGAGACACGTGGATCTCTAAAAAGAAATTTTCCCCTTCTATTTGCTCATTTTTATGTGTAGGAAGGAGATTTGAGGTATGTTGGTGTGCATATGAAGGGTAAATTTGAGATTTAATGGGATTCCAAGTGCTTTCTAGGTGGATTTGCAAACCAATTTTTCCTCTTCTATTTGCTCAAAAAGACCTGTGGGTCTCTAAAAAACAATTTTCCTCTTCTGTTTGCTCATTTTCATTTATTGGAAGGATATTTGAGGTCTGTTGGTGTGCATCTAAAGGGTAAATTTGAGATTTGAAGGGATTCCAAGTGCTTTCTAGGTGGATTTGTAAACTAAATTTCTTGTTTATTCCAACAATAGTGTTTTTTTTAGCTCATTCCAAAGAAATAATGGCTCAATCAACAAGGGAAGCTAGTAAAAGTCAAAGGAAAGAGAGGAATGCCCCTATTAGTGTTCCCCCCATCCTACAACTTTAATTCTCTCTATCAGTGCTCCATTTGTTGCAAGTGCAACTTCCTACTCTGTTGCAGCAACAAATCATGCTCAAGAAAAGGAATATCCATTGTGGAAGTATGTAACAAGACAGGAAGGGCCTGATACCAAGTTAAGGAGGTGAGGGAATGTTTGTTGGGCATGTAATTTTTGTCACATTCAGTATAAAAAAACCTAATATCAAGTTAAGGTCCATTTGTTGGCCTTTGATTGTGGAATTGGAGCATGTAAAGCAGTGAGTGCATCCGAATGAAAATAAATGGAAAGAGAGAATAATGTTGGCTTGAGGAAGGTGGCAACAACAAGTAAGAAAAAAAAAAATGAGGATCCTCTTCCATTCTTGAGAAATTTATCTACTAGGGAGTGGGACTACAACTTATCTAGCTAGAAAGAGGCCAAATCCAAGTGGTGGTCCAATGGACAAGAATTTTAAATAAGAGAGGTGAGATGAGATTGATCTCACCATTGTTTTTTTTATTATTATCTCAACTTCATTTCACTTAATGTTGCATGATATCCTTTGTTTATTGAGATGTGTCGAGCTCTAGTTGAATGAGCTTCAACTGAATACATGCCTCCTAGTTCAGAGAAGCTTAGAACCACATTGTTGGTTAAGTCAGAACATATGTGGATAACATCCTAGAACCTGTGAAATTGTCTTGGCCCTCATCTGGTGTCAACATTGTTTTTTATGGATGGATGGATGTAGCATGCCATCCACTCATCAATTTCATGGTGCCTTCCCTAAATGGAATGGTTTTCTTGAAAGCAATGGATACTCTTGGAAAATACAAGGGTGCACAATATATGGGTGAATTGTTCATTAAAGTTATTGAAGATGTAGGTGTTGATTCTTATGTGTAAATTATTACAGATATTGCGCCTATTTATATCCATAGATGTTTTGGACACCTTGCATTGTTCATTCTTTGAATATAGCACTTAAATATATTGCTTTATATGTGACATGGGAAGTCTTATTGATGATGCATGCCATATCTGCAAATTTGTACAAAACCATATCAATGCCCTCACAATCTATAAATAGTACACACATATATCATTGTTGAAGATTTTGGATACTTTGTTTTCCTTCTCATTCATCATGCTTAAGAGGTTGAGGGAGGTCAAGACTACTCTTAGGGCCATGGTTATTTCATAGTTTTGGTCTTTTTGGAGAAAAACAAAGAAATCTTCTTCAAAAATGGTCAACAGTACAATGTTAGATGATGGTTCATGGGAGAGGGTATATATTACCATTAAGACCATGAACCCTATCATTTATTTGTTTTGGTTTGCATACATGGACCAACCCATCCTAGGAGATGTTTACGAGGGGTGGGCTTCCATGATTGAGTCTGTGAAGACAACTATTTTACAGAATGAGTGCCTTAATTATGGGACATCAACATAGCCTTATTCACCAACATATAGGATATTATTATTAGCTGGTGGAATAAAAATTGCACAATTTTGCATTGATTGGCTCATTCATTGAATCCCAAATACTATAGTGATGATTGAATCAATGGTGGACTTTCACATAGATTATTTGGTCAAGAGATTTCACATGGGAGGAAGGAAGAATTTAGAAGGATATAATAGGGCATAACATCTCTTGATGAGGTGGAGGAGGGATTCATAGAGTTTTCCACTAGCAGTGGGATATTTGGAGGCTATTATGTGCTCAATGACAAGGGGTTAAGAATCCCTATGCTTGGTGGTCAACTCATGGGGCAGCATGCCCTATTCTACAATGTTTAGCCATAAGACTCCTCTTTCAGGTTACTTCATCCTCTTTTTTTGAGAGGAATTAGAGCACATACATAAATTTGTACAGTTTGAAGTATGTTGATGTTTTGGTAGTTGCAAGAGGTATTAACCTCCAAGTGTAACCTTTGTACTTAGAATAGAATATTATAGAAGTAAGAGAACCCTTAAAAAAATGAGTGAAAACCCTAGAAGAGAAGTCGGCCTAAGGAGAATAATAATGAAGAAATTAAAAACCCCAGAAAGGAAAGTCAACCCTGCCAGAAAATTCAAAGTAAATTATATCTTCCAGAAAAGACAGGTCGGCCCTATGGAAAAAGTTCACTGGTAGAATAAGCATATATAAGGTGACACCTTAACTCATTTGTACACACTCTCACTTAGCAGAAGGAGGGCACAAGTTTGAGGAGCAACAATTTCAGTTGCAACAAAAGGAGGTGCAAGTTTGGAGAGGGTGGTGGAGTAGTTTCCATGGTGTAATCTTAGTGTTTATCATATCTCTCTTGTGTTCTTCTCTTGGTAAAGGTATCCTTTTATTAGTAGAGGTACGTTTTCTTGGTATTGTGTTGTTGTTGCGGCAATGGTATTTATGGTTAGGGATTATCTGTTGGTTCTAGTGTGGACTTGACATAATCATTCTATCTAAGAAAAGGTTATTGTTCTCAAGGGTGGCATATGTGTATTCCTATGGTTGGGTGACAATGATGTGACATTGTCTATGGTTAAACAAGCATACCAAAATTTTAACATGGGATCAGAGCTGGTTTCCTTCGTAATAGTCTAACTGCTGGAAGGAAGATCCTAAGTTTCCCCCATTGTCAAGCTCGTTGAGAACTTACTAAACCCTTCAAGAAGGTTTCCTAAGTAGGGTGAATCTTTCCCCCAGATCAGATCTCCAAATTTCTGAAATTAAAAAATAAAATAGGGTTTCCTCATAAAAACCTAGGTATGCAGTGCCAATTGCGGTTGTAGTACCAATTGCAGTTCCAGTTGCTAAGTGCTAGTTGCTTCATGTCATTTGCAGTGCCAATTACTTCATGTCAGTTGCAGTTCCAGCTATAGCACCAATTGCAGTGCCAGTTACAACACCAGTTGCAATGCTAGTTGCAACAATAGTTGTAGTACCAGTTGCAGTTCCTCTGGACCAATGAAGTTTCTGCGAAATGTTGAGCCTACTTTTTGGTTGTCCTAGTGCACCTTACCCTAGCACATCTCCAACTACCTTCAAATTGCAATTTGTAGCACCTTGAAGTTTTAGGATTTGTCAATTCTTTTCGTTGTTTTCCGCTTGTGTCAGAGGTATGTACTTGTATATGTTTAAACTGTATTATTATCTTAAGGGTTTTGCAAGGGAAGGGATGTTTTGTCCAAGAAAAAATTGTAGATCCATAGGGATCTCAAATCCAACACATTCAAAGGAACGCATTTCATGTTTGATTGTTTTGATATGCCTCTAGTGGTTATGGAATTACTGTGATGTTATGAACATCTAGTTGT
Organism: Picea engelmannii; assembly: GCA_009831015.1. Lineage (NCBI taxonomy): Eukaryota > Viridiplantae > Streptophyta > Pinopsida > Pinales > Pinaceae > Picea > Picea engelmannii. The sequence goes on from ML788622.1 coordinate 229,322, forward strand.
ATTTTGATCTATTGAAGTTATTATTATCATACTAACCTTTGGTCAAAGTTAAAGTTATAAGCTGACTCTAGTCAAAGTATTAGATTGATTACAGTTGATATTTTTGAGTTTACTTGCATTATATTCCCTAACTCAAATTTTTGTCAAGAAAGCATATTGTCTGAGTAAAGGGGACGGGTTGGAGAGAATACTTGTAGCACCCATCCAGGATGCTAGACAATTAATTACTCATTAAACACATATGCAATAAAAACTTTGTTTTAACATAATTTCATTGATTTTCATTTCCACAACTCTTTTACATTTGCTCATTGATAATTATTAATAATATGATGAATTTAGTAATATGTTAACTCTAAGATTTAAAACTTAAAATAAAAGTATAACAAAATACAACTGAAAAATACCTCCTCCATGGTTTGTTGAAGCTCATCAGTTGCAATGTAGTTATGTTAGTAGTAGGAGAGTCCTTCCAAGCATTATTTTCCCATTTTCTTTTCCCACTTGCCCAGAGGGAAACAACGAAATCCTACCAACCAACTAATTTTGGTTTCTTGGCCCTCCGTGCCCGTGATTCCAAGAACAACAAAGCACATATGCTATAAGAAGAATCACAAGAATTATATCTTCCAAGAATTATCCAAATTCTCCACAAACTCCAACCTCTCAACATCCTCCTTCATTACCACTTCCTCTCCCTATGTATCAAGTTTCCATACCCCATTCCCCAAGTCTCCTCAACCACCCTCATTATTAGCCATCAACCTCCCTTATCTAGATTTTGGGGAAAAGTTAAAATAAAACTAAAATATAAATGAATTACATAAAATAGCAATAAATAAAATGAAAAGTCTTTCTTCTCATGCTAGCTTATAAATGCAACTTGACAATTTACCCCAAATGTACATACAACCCACCATCCTCATTTAATTCATCCTACCAAACATCAATAAAAGTCAAAGAAGATATTTAATGCTACTAGATATTTTGTATGCAATATAATTTACATAGTCATTAAACCATTCAATTAAATAGTTAATAATCTAATTAATGATTAATGCATTAATTAATTATACTAGTGTACATGTGTAGGGTATGCGTGCGTAGCTAGTGGACAAAAAGTCTACACATGTGCTAATGATAAACAAACAATGTCTCTAGTGCATAGTTCATATATGATCACAATAAAACATGTAGGACAACAAATGAATCATTTAGTAATTATAACTAACAAAACTACAATAATTCATCAAGAAAAGATCATCACGCTTAGAATATCAAAAAGGAAATCATAATGAGTGTTTTGGAACCAAGTGAGAAATCAAGAATGACACGACTAATCTCATAACAATTTTCTCAACTAACATCAAATCATCCTTCCTTCCTAACATACTTCCATCTTCCATCCTATCATTTCCTCTGTTGGACCAAGCTGGAGCGTCAACTATATTGACTTAACTCCAGATAGAACCCGTAAGTGGAAGTGTCATACATCTCAACCAAGCTTCCCCAACAGGTAACTCCCAGTCGTCATAACATGTCTAGGGGAGCGTGACTTCACACAACCCTCCCATGACTCCAAGTTTCAGAGGATAAATGGTGGGAAATACCTCCACCCCTTCTCATAGAACTAAGGTCAACACCCTACATCAAACCATACTATGCAACTACTGTTCTTAGAGTCACGTCATCAAACATCCACTCTGGGCAAGCTGTGAATCCTGTCAAAACCACACTTACCATAGATCATAGTAATATTTTGAATCATAAATTAAATAGTAAGTACAACTTATAGCATACAATATCTTCTCGATGTCTATGACATCCAAGTTACCTCAATACTATAGTCATTTGGCTATCACATAGTTCATCAACCTGTAGGTTAGTTCACCAATAACTCATATTGATGCAGATACATCACAAACTTATATAAGAATCCATATTTTCATTGACGCTCAATTAAGAAATGTATGCCTATTTACATCATGTGTTGCATCTATTATACATTCACAACATAACTTGAACTAGTATACATGTATCGAACTTACCCATTTTAATTTTCATGTTTAAACAATCAAATAACTATCTTTGTCATGAACATATATCATGTAACATACAAATAGGTCTAGATGTGATCCGTTAGGATTTTTCGAATGACTTATGGTTGAGTTTTAATTTTGCATGCATTAATTAACCATTGAGAAACTTAACGAAAGAATGAGGAAAGAAGAGGAATTATAACAACCATATACATATGTGTAGATCTGAAATGACCTAAAAGACAGTAAACCATAATACACAGATTGATAACGGAGTTCGGCACAACTTTGCCTACGTCTCCGAGCCTTTTCTCTGTGGGTGAGGCTTCTTTATTTATGTTCGAAAGCTCAATAGTACATCACTGCAATGCCAAATGGCTACAAGACTGATCTGGTCATGTTCGCCCAGATCTCTAGAACCATGCACAAAAAATGGCACGCAAAACGGACGTCCGGAGCTCTCAGAAATGGTCCGACAGCATCTCCTCCTCAACGGCTTCTCTGCCTCAAACTGGCTTTGACTTGGCTTCTCCTCGGCATAACTCTGCTTTCAATGCTCTCAAAATTGTCTCCATGGCCTCAAACAAGCCTTGGTTAAATAGTTGGGAAGGTAGTTTCCCATCTCCAACTTCCTCCACGAATTTAGGCTCTAAAAATGCCCAATAACTCCCAAAAATGAGTTAATTACATTAAAAATGAGTTTAATTAGCAATAAAACTCAAAAAGTGGTTAAAAACCCACTTTTAACTATATAATATAGTTATAAACCGGGGCTATCCCCCTTTGGCCTAACGCGCGCCCCTTTTGATTGGTCATATGGCCTTATATATGGCCAAGCGCTAGCCGTAGGCTAAGCGCTGGCCTGCTAACACCTGGTCACATTGGCGTAGTCATATGCCCGTGGCTTAACCGTTATATAACCAAACTTACAACCGCGCGCATAACTGCATACATTGCGCTCCTTTGGTGGTCGGCACTCCTGGTCATATGGGACAACATAAAACCGTGGCTTACATTTTCAAACCCCGCACCAACCGTCGGGCTAAATAATATATATGACTCGGTCATATTTCAATTCAAATGACTGCGGGTCGGGCTAAGCCCGACCCGTCCCCCCCGCCCTTTACAAAACAATTCCAATTCAAATAATTAAACCCCCGCATAAATTGCAAGAACTAATGCGTGGTCTAACGGTCGGGCGGACTTGTTAAAGCGTTGCCGAAGGAGGAGGTCACCGGTTCGAATCCGGCCGACCTCATAAAATTTTTATTAACCAACCAAAATATAAACCAATACCTGGGTGCCACGTGGCAGCCCATGATTGGGCCACGTGGCACCCAACCATTTGACCAGAAAACTGCCACGTGTCAGTCGCCCATTGGTCCATGTCACTTGCCACGTCGACTTCCGTACGTCCAGTCACCTACCACGTCATCTGTGCCATGTCATCGTATGGTCTCCACATCATTCGACACGTAGGTTGCTGACATCATCTCGTGCCACGTGTCACCCTTCCAGTGGTGACACGTGTCACCTCCGAATTGGTCCAACCGTATGCCCAAAAGGCCAAATCTGCCTGACACGTGTCATCACCTGGAGCCACCATGTGTCCTGTACGGACCTGCCACGTGTCATCTGTCTGGACTTTCCACGTCAGCGTACGGACCTGCCACGTCAGCGTCCGTACGGACTGCACAGTCAGCAAATTTTTGCCTGTTTGACTTTTCGGACAGAATGCGATATCTTCTCCATATTGACTCCGTTTGACAAAGTAAATATACCACCAGAATCAGGAAGACGAGACAGACGCAATGATGTTGGTTTCGTCAGATTCCGAGCACTTTCATTTTTGGGCATTTTTCAAGCCCTGTCAGGCTTCTGAATCCGATTTCGGATCAAGATGTACACATTTCAATGTATAAAACAGTCTAACTGACTCCAAACAAATGCTAAACTTTGAATTATTAAGATTAACAAACAACAATGTTCTAACTACCTAAGGTCAAAGTATGGGGTGTTACAATACTTGTCATCTTCAGTGAAGGAGACTCGAAAGAAAAACAACAACACTCATTCTTGAAGATAAGACTCCAGGTGTCGGGTTTGATTAATTAAATTGATAAGTTTTCAATTTTCATATATCATGTTTGATAATTGCTACATTACAAGTAAACACTATAGTTGTGACAACAATCTTTGAAAGGTTTTATTACTGTTAGATACAATGAATACTTAGTAGCGTGTGAATACTATTGATATAAATGCTTATTGTACTTGTTTGCAAGATGAACTAACATATCCTCTAGGAGATATTTCTTGTTTTTCTTCCAGGAAGGTCACCTTGGTAATGATATGTTGATTACCATGAAATTGTCTTTTATTCTTGTTAACATAGATATGTTCTTATGAAAATGCTATTATATTGGAAATTATTTTTCTCTTATTGCTCTTGTCTCGGGAAGGTCATTTTGTAAATTCCATGGAGGTTACCAAGGAGATATTGTTGTTCTTGTTTCTTTTTCCGGGTAGGTTACCATGGAGGAATGATTGGTCACAACACTAGAAGAGTGTTATTCCTATTTCTTATTATTGCATTTTTATTTTGGCTCTTGTTCCAGGTAGGTCACAAGTGATAGCTCTGAGAAGGAGCTATTGTTTTTATTATTATTATAAGAGTATTATTCTTGTCTATTGTTTTTCCTTGATGTTGGTCTTGTTCCAAGCAGGTCCCACGTGATAAATCTAAGGGAATCTATAGTTGCAGGAGGAAACATATTAGATGGTCTCTAGTTTGAGACATGGAGAAGACTACCAAGATAAGAAGTTGTATACTCGACCACATACATTCATATAACGAAGAAAAAGAGGACGAAGAAGGGTACTTTTACGAGATAGATAGTATCTTATATGGAGATTGATTGTAAGGAGAAGAAGGCTCCAAAGATGACCGGACAAATCCCTCTAGTGTAGTTGATCACTCTTCAGATCATTAGGAAGAGTTAGTAGAGCCAGAAGGGCCTACCCATAATTGTTGCAGTAACCAAGAAGAGACCAGCATGGTTCCGTGACACTTTGTAGGATGCATAGATATATAACATTAATGATCCATATCATAAGGAGCAGATGGCTCCACTAGTGGTGAGGCAGGCAGCCCCACCAAGTACCAGCTCAAAAGGAGCTAGTGTTCAGAGGGAGTCAACCCTCACGATCCAGTAGGGAGGAGCAGACTCCCCAGGACCATTCATAGGAGACTTCAAAGGAAATCATCACATACAAAGGGAGTAGATGGCTCTAAAGATTATATAGACTCAAAGGGAGTCAAGCTTCAGAGGGAGCATGGAGACTCAAAATGAGCATAATATCAAAGAGAGTCAATGGCTTAGAGACTTTCATTCAGAAAGTATTCCTCCTCAGATTCAGATGGGAGAGAGAGACGTCTTCTAGGATTGGCAGACATGTGCCATGGGTTGAGGAGACTTCAGATACTTCGAGGAGATATGAGACCTCCTATGAAGATTCCCTTGTTTCAATGACAGAGAAGGAAGTCGATGAGAAGGACTGGGATATGGATTTTTCCTTGGTTTTGAGACCATAAGGGAAGTCAATGGTGACTTCCAAGTTGATCTACAAGATCAAACATGTTGTTGATGGCATCATAGAGATGTACAAAGCCTTATTTGTGGTCAAATGATTCTCCCAGCAAGAGGGAGAAGATTATGATGAGACACTTGCTCCAATAAGAGCATCCATAAGATACATGAGAAGGAGTCTCATGTCTGTAGGTTGAAGAAAGCTTTGTATGGGATTAAGCAGGCACCCAGGGCAAGATATGCCAAATAGTTATTATGATCCTGGTATTGGTTTCCTACACCGATGGTGACGAATATGAAGTTATTGAATGATACATCTTTAGAGACAGTGGATGCCACCATGTATAAACAAATGTTTGGTTATTTGATGTACTTAACGAACACAAGAACATATATATCTTTTACGATGAACACATTGAGTCAGTATATGGTCGAACCTAGAGGTGTTCACTTGATTGAAGAAAAACATGTGATGAGGTACCTGAAAGGTACAATTGACTATGGACTCAGATATGTTTTGGATCGTGAGATAAGCCTGCAAGGCTATACTGATTCAGATTGGGATGGTAGTGTTGTAGACCGGAAGAGTACATCTGGATATTGCTTTAGTTTGGGATCAAATATGATCTCATGGTTTAGTAGGAAGAAGACAAGTGTGGCGTTTGGTATAGTTGAGGCAGAGTATATAGCAACGTGTTTAGCTAGCAACGAAGCAGTTTGGCTTTGGAAGCTGCTTGCAAGATTTTTTGATCTTGAGTTAGAGTCAACTTGTATCTAGTGAGACAACCAGAGTTGTGTGAAGTTGTTGGAAAACCCGATGTTTCATGACAAGTCCAAGCATATTGAGATCAGGTACCATTATATCAGAGATATGGTGCAAAAATGAGTAGTGAAGCTCCAGTATGTCTCTATAGATGAGCAAATAACAGATGTGTTGACCAAGCTTCTGTTGAGAGTGAAGTTTGTGTACTTCAGAGACAAGCTTGGTGTGGTCCAAAAGGACTTCCCTAGTAAGAGGGGGTGATGAGTTACAGATGCAACTCCATATAGTAGCATGGTATAGTGTGGACAGTAGGTTGTCACACTCGGGCATTGATTGTGGCACCAGTCAGGATAATATGTACGCAGATCCTTCGGGGAGAGTGTGTTTTCCTAGCTGAGGAGGCCCAACCGGTTTGTGTGGTTGGAGGCTTCACACAGATCCTTCGGGGAGGGTGCCTCCGAGACAGCTAGAAGTCCAACCTAGTGTGTTTTACGTCTGCTACTCTAGTGAAATAGTTTGGTATGCATAGCTACTCCAGTAAAATAGTATGGTACACTAAGATATTGCTACTCCAATGAAATAGTCTAGTACACTAAGATATTGCTACTCTAGTGAAATAGTCTGGTATGCTAAGATATTGCTATTGCAGTGAAATAGTCTGGTCTGCATAGCTACTCCAGTGAAATAGTTTGGTACTCATGTTACTAGTTCTGTATGAACTAGATGCTAGATTCTGTGTGAGATGGCGAGTTACTAGTTCTGTATGAACTAGATGTCAGATTCTGTGTGAGTTGGTGAGTTACTAGTTATGTATGAACTAGATGCCAGATTCTATGTGAGTTAGCAAGTTACTAGTTCTGTATGAACTAGATGTCAGATTCTGTGTGAGCTGGCAAGTTACTAGTTCCGTATGAACTAGATGCCAGATTTTGTGTGAGCTGACGAGTTGAAGCCCCATGATGACATAAAGCCCGGAAGGATGATGAGACCCCAAATGCATCTCTTTGACATGACCATCAGGTAGTCTACGTGTGTGACTATCACAGAGCCTATGTGGCTATGATGGTGTTACTTGTTACATGAACTATTTGATCATGAGATGCTCTGTTTGGCCATGCAAATTGTGACATTATCTGTTTGATCATGAGATAGCCTGTGTGGCTATAGTGATGCTACCTATATATTGGTTTGCAATACCTTGTGATTCTTGCCCATGCCATGTGAGATGGATGGATGTGTTTGATACCATTACATGAAGAACATCTTAGCTAATACCTCCCTAGCTAATAGGGAGTGTTGATGTTTTAGTAGCTGCCTGAGGTATTAACCTCGAGTGTAACCTTTGTACTTAGAATAGAATATTCCAGAAGTAAGAGAGCCATTAAACATATGAGTGGAAACCCTAGAAGAGAAGTCGGCCCAAGGAGAATAATAATAAAGAAATAGAAAACCCCAGAAAGGAAAGTCGGTCATGCCATAAAAAGTCAAAGTAAATTATATTTACCAGAACAGACAGGTCGGACCTGTGGGAAAAGTTCACTGGCATAATAAGTATAAATAAGGTGACACCTTAGCTCATTTGTACACACTCTCACTTAGCAGGAGGGCACAAGTTTGAGGAGCAGCAACTACAGTTGCAACAAAAGGAGGCACAAGTTTAGAGAGGGTGGTGCAGCAATTGTCGTGTAATCTCGGTCTTTCAAGTATCTCTCTTGTGTGCTTCTCTTAATGAACTGGTGCTAGAGCCAATCACTTTTGATAATGGTGATCCTCTTGATGGGTCATCCTCCACACCAGTAGATGTAGAGGTTGGATTAACTATAGAGGAGTGTAACACACCCACTACGGAATTTAAAAATTTTCGGGCTTTTCTTCTTTTCTCTGAGGAATAGAATTTCCCCGAGTCCCTACGGGACCTGATACAGATCCTGTCATCCCTTATCCACACTCATCTGATCAGCGGTTATGGCCACAGGCCTTATCGGAGGGTACTCATCGAATTTCAAGATACGAGAAATCGCGATATAGGTATTCCCTTGTTCATTTCGGGGTTTCATCCATCGGAATTCTGCAGCTAGCAAATTACGAGGAAAACTGACCCTTGAGAGTCCCCAACACCGGAAAGCCGAAGCACCAAAACCATGTGTGCGAATCCATTTTGAGACTTCGCCTATCGGGATTTCACAAGTCGTGAGTTCGGGGGATGTGATGACAGAAGGTCTCACATCGGGGTCTTCCGGGAGCCGAACTTCGAATTACTAACTCTAAACATACTTCCCTGTTTCAGGATTTCCGTCATCGGGAATTTGAGATATGCGACGACAGGAGGTCTCGCACTTAGGTTTCCTGGGAGCCGAAACTCTGAAACCTTAACATACGTATAGTTGTATATATGTGTCGCTCAGTCCATTCCGGGAATTCGCAGACTGGGTTTTCAGGACTGGTGAGCATAAGCAAACTTACCGTCAGGTATCCTAGGTACCGAAACACCGACACACCAAATACCGTCTGTGTTAAGACATTTCGGGACTTCACAGGTCGGGAGTTCGGGAGATGCGAGTACAAGGGAATACACCCTTGAGCACTCTGATTTCCGAAGTGCCAAAGTCTCGTAACCTATCCACGTATTGTTCTTTCGAGACTTCACCCATCGGGATTTTGGGACTGACGTGTACAAGAAGACTGACCCTTGGGTTTCCCAGTTGCCAAAACATCGAAACACCAAGGCTTACCCACGCTAGACCTTTTCCAGATCTCATACTTCGGGATTTCACGATGGGTAATGACAAGAAGTCTCACTCCTAGGTTTTCCCGGGAGTCGGAACACCAAAAACTCATAGCTACTCTGTCCTATTATCATTTCGGGATTTCGCGAATCGGAGTTTTGCGATGTGCGCAGATAGGAGATCTCGCGCCTAGACCTTCCGGGAGCCGAAACTCTAAAATATCGACTCTTAAACCTAGGCATCTATTTCAGGGTTTCTCCCATCGGAATTTCGTGGACCGGAGATTTGATACTTGCGAGTATAAAGGGACTCGCACTTAGGTATCCCGGGTACCGAAATGCTGAACTATCCTATCTCATCCACTCCTTGAACTATTTCAGGGTTTCGGTTATCAGGGTTTTGCGACTCGCGATGATCAGGGTTCTTCCCCTTTGTCTTCCCGGGTACCGAAACGCCGAAACGCTTACCGGCAACCATGTGTCCTATAAATGGATGGTCCAGATACTCCCACGAACCCTAGGGATCTACGGTCCCGATTTCTTCGCTACTTACGAAGATAAAAGGAAAGGGCTTGAGGCATTAATGCCCTCGTTTCTTCCTCCAATCTAACGGTCGTGACTAACCTCAGATCTTCCGACAAGATCTCATCCGTCAATCAATACTTATCCACACGTTGGCATTTTGGGATTTTGCAAATCGGGCTTTCGGGGTTTTAAGAGGACCATCCCTCCTCGTGCAGGATTACTGAGACTTGCACCATCAAATCCTTTTTCAGGTTCTTGGTAAGCTTTCCAAGAAGGGTGTCTCTATGGGGAGATCTATCTAGGGTATTACCTGAGACGAATAAGGGTATAGATTTCCCGAAAACAGACTTGAAGTCTGAATTAGATCGGTGTACATACATATAGCTATTTATAAACACGGGCCATACGTAGTCTTTCCATTATAAGCATGCAACCACCATTTCTGGTCAAAACACCACACAGAAAGTCTTATACTGAAACCATTCATAATTGCACAGACTATGAGCATAAATGTCAGAATATACATTTCAAGATGCAAGATATGAAACACTTATCAAAAATAACACCAGGTGTGTTTGCAACTACTGAGAGGGGTGCTCGTTTCCACCCAATCGTAGGCTCAACGATTCCGAATGGATTTACCACTAGCCACCCCCGAGCTAAGACCACGATGCTATGAGACCGAGTCTCTGCTCACCAGTGACCGAGAACGAAGGTTTCTCTCCTTCTTCTCTACTATCACTCACTCTGTAGTTTTTCCAGAGTTCTTCCAATCTCTCTTCCTCTTTCCCTTGCGTCTGCCCCCTTGATCGCACACTCTTCCTGCCTTTTCTCTTTTCGGCAAGGTTGCGTGTGGCACGATCTTCCTCGCGATGGCCAGGTCTGAGGACTCTATGGATGGGAAATTCACCCCCATCCCTCATCACTCATGAGGAGCCATTTACCTACCAACCTGGCGAGTGATTTAATTTGGGGCCAGCGAGCCGCTCTTGGTTCTCTAGGCCAGTGAAGTCCAAATACGGTATTGGTTTCGATGGAAGTTAACACCACCATTCCAGGTGCCTTCCACCACCTTTCTTCAGCCATCGTGGTCTGTTTTTCAACACATCCCCCTCTCAGCAGTCCTGCAATATATATATTCATAATATTATTTACATTCATTGACCTTTTTCACAAGGTCCATTCACATCACACATTCACATTTCTGAGTTTTCCACAATACTTGGCCAGTATAGTTATTTTTACA
>ML788622.1:240259-268968 GCA_009831015.1 Picea engelmannii
GCATGTACAGATGTAAACAAAATCGGATATGCCCGTTTCATGGCATCCTCCATTTCCCATGTAGCCTCATCTGGGCCAAAATGTTTCCACTGCACCTTGACCTGTGCAATGGTTCAGTTCCGGAGCGGGGTTTCCTTTCTGTCTAGTATGCATTGAGGTTCTGGTAGAAATTCTCCCTCCGGTTCCACCTGGATCACAGACCAGTCAATTATATGGTTAGCATCATGTACATATTTCTTCAATAATGAAACATGGAAAACATTATGTTCTTTTACTGTGGGAGGAAGTGCTAGCCTATAGGCTATAGGTCCCACTCTATCTAGAACCTCAAAGGGTCCATAATACCGAGGTGCCAACTTGGCACAAGCTCCTATTTTCAGGGAACTCTTCCTGGGTCTAACTCTGAGATATACATGATCTCCCGTCTTGAACTCTCTTGGAGTTCTCTTTTGGTCGGCGTAACTTTTCTTTCAGTTCTGAGCAACCTTCAGGTTTTGTTTTATCTGAGTCACTTGTTGTTCCATTTCTTTCAACATGTTAGGTCCAAAAGAAATTCTATTTACGGGATTACTCCAACTAACAGGAGTGTTGCACGATCTACCATAGAGGACTTTAAACGGACTCATCCTTAAGGATTCTTGGTAGCCGTTGTTGTAAGCGAATTCCACCAGTGGCAGGTAGTCTTCCCACTTCTTGGGTTGATGCATTACATGCATTCTTAACATATCTTCTAGTATTTGGTTCACTCTTTATGTCTGTCCATCAGTTTGAGGGTGATAGGCGGTGCTAAACAACAACTTGGCCTCTAAACCCGCCATCATTGATTTCCAAAATTTGGATGTAAATTTCGTGTCTTTGTCAGACACTATCTCTTTCGGCATACCATGTAGTCTGAATATCTCCTTCATGAATACTTGAGCGATGTCTATTGCCTTGCAAGTTGCTTGACAGGGATAAAGTGAGTGGACTTGCTCAATTTATCCACCAATACCATGATGGTGTCATTATGTTTGGTCGAGGTTGGTAATCCGGTGATGAAATCCATGGAGATGGTTTCCCATTTCCATTCTGGGATTGGTAGAGGTTGTAATAATCACGTTGGGTGTCAGTGTTCTACTTTTACCTGTTGGCATTCTATGCATTTGGCTAGGTACTCAGCTATGTATTTCTTCAATCCAAGCCAATAGAATTGTTTCCTGGTGGCCGTGATCATCTTCTGGTATCTTGGATGACCGGTATAGGGTATTTTATGTAGTTCATCCAGTATGAACCTCTTCAAGTCGTCACAATCTAGAATGTACAATCTGCTTCGGTATGTGAGCAGACCTTCTTCCATCATCTGGTAGTCTCCATAATTTATCCCTGTGGGTTCTTGCTGCAAGTACGAGGTCACAATCTGGAAGAATGGATCTGTTCCTTGTGCATTTCTAACTCTTTCTTTGACATTCGTCTCTCGGCTAGGTGAATTGTTTTCATACTTCGGCTAAGGGCATCAGCCACCCGATTTTCTTTTCCTTTAATATGTTTGATTTTAAAATCAAACTTGTTGAGGAGGGCCATCCACCTAGCTTGTATGGCATTGAGCTTTGGTTGGTCAAATAGATATCGCAATCCATAGTGGTCTGTCATAAGTACAAAATTTCTTCCCAGGAGGTAATTCCTCCACATTTTCAAGGTGTGCACTATGGCAGCCAGCTCTAGATCATGGGTCACATAGTTGACTTTGTGCTCATTCAATTTTCGGGATTCATAACAGACCACACTTCCTCCCTAAATAAGGACTCCTCCGAGCCCTTCCTTACAAGCATCTGTGCACACGAGGAAGTCAGCTTCGGGATCGACGATCTTTAGCATGGGTGCATGGGTCAGTAGATGTTTCAGGGTTTGAAATCTTTCTTCACATTTCTGTGTCCACAGGAATTTTGCCCCCTTCTTCTGGAGGGCAGTGATTGAACAACCAATCTTGGAGAATCCTTTTATAAATCTCCTATAGTATCCTGCTAATCCCATAAAGGATTTGATATCTGAAACGTCATTTGGGGTAGGCCATTCCATGATAGACCTAATTTTATCAGGGTCTACTGCTACTCCTTCTTCGGATAGAACATGGCCTAAGTAATGTATTTGCTTCTGGAAGAATTCACATTTGCTGAATTTGGCATAGAGTTGATGTTCTCTTAGTACTTGCAACACAAGCCTAAGATGTTCTTCATGCTCTTCTCTATTCTTGGAGCAAATTAATATATCGTCAATAAAAACCAGCACACATTTGTCTAGGAATTTGTTGAGTACATTGTCTATCAAGCACATAAAAGTGGCAGGGGCATTGGTTAACCCAAATGGCACTACCACGAACTCATAGTGACCATACCGTGTTCGGAAGGCAGTTTTATGGATGTCTTCACCCTTAATTTGGACTTGATGGTATCCCGACCTCAAGTCAATCTTTGAGAAAATAGACACACCCCCCAATTGATTGAACAGGTCATCGATCCTGGGCAAGGGGTACTTGTTTTTTATGGTTACCTTATTGAGTTGCCTATAATCTATACACAGTCTAAGGGTACCGTCCTTCTTTTTCACAAACAAGACTGGTGCTCCCCATGGAGACACGCTGGGTCGAATATAGCCCTTATCCATCATTTCTCTTAATTGCAATTTGAGTTCAACTAACTCGGGTGTGCTCATCTGGTAGGGTGTCCTAGACACCGGCACCGCTCCCGGTGCAAGTTCTATCGAGAAGTCTATATCTCTTCTCGGAGGTAGACCTGGTACCTCTTCCGGAAACACATCTTTGTATTCTCTCAGGATAGGGTGATCGTCAGGGCTTGGTTTGTCACCTTCGATTGTTTTCAACACCTGTATTGCATATAGGGGACATCCCTTTCGGCAATACTTTATCATTTGCAGAGATGATATTTGTCTTACTGAGACAGGTTTTCGGATCCCTTGAAGGGTTATCTTTTTCCCTTCTTTACTTACACATTCTAAGGTTTTATGGTAATAATCCAATCTGGCTTTATGGGCGGCTAGTCAATCCATACCAATCAACAGATCATACGATCCCAGGGGTAATAAGTTAAGGGTTGCTTGGATGGGGAATTTACCCAACATCAATTGGTAGGCTGGTATAACCTCTGCTACCCTTCTTTTGGTGCTAGTGGCTAACTGTACCAACCATGGCTTGGTATGTTTTTGTGCTTGTAGTTTACACTTATCAACAGCTTTAGGGGCTATATAACTCAAATTTGAACCAGGGTCAATCAAAACAGACACTAGATGGTTGGAAATCATATCTTCTATTTCCACCACTGAAGCTTGGTGGTCAGCCTGGTTATTATCCAAGGCCGCATAAATTTACGGCACACTCATGGCCACATCATTGACGGTGGTAGCTTCCTGGATGTTGTAAATTCTCTGACTGTTCTGTTGTCGGTGTGAACAATCTCTCAGTAAATGTTCTTCTCCGCAACCCCAACATTTCAAAGGTTCTCTCTTTGGGTTATCAGTCTTTATTGGTACAGCTCTAGAAGTTTTATTTTCGTTCAAGGAGGGAAAGTTCTGCTGGTGTACGCTCTGGGCTGGGAAGCTCGTCCTTGGGTTCTTTTTATAGTTCTTAAATCCTGGGAATTTAATCCCTTTTTTCTGAAATCTTGAACTATTCTTCTGTTTCCATCCTTCGTGAGATTCTACTCGATGCCCAAACTGTTCATGACAATAGGTTGTCTTTTGAATAGTGCCTTCTAGAGTCTTTGGCTCATCAAATTCAATTTTATTCCGATAGTCCTTAGGTAGTCCACTGATGAAGCATTGCACCTTTGCCTTTTTGGCTTTTATATAAGGTACATACCTCAACAAATCGAGGAATTTGTTGACATATTCTTCTATAGTGAGTTGTCCCAGTTTGAGTTCATAAAACTCTTTAGTCTTCTCGTCGAAATATTTTTCCGACAAATACTTCTACCAGAAGTATTTCTCAAATTGCTTCCAGGACAGGTCCTCTTCGCGAACCCCTTTCACATTCTTAAGATCTTCCCACCAAATGGAAGCCTTTCCGTTCAAGTTGAAGGTGGCCACTCGGGCCTTCAAATTTTCTGAAAAGTCATGGACTTTGAAATATTTCTTTAGTCCAAGCAGCCAGGCCTCTGCTTCCTCTCCCTTCTTTATTTCACCATCGAAGGAGGGTGGTTTGGCTTTTTTGAATTCTTCGAATTTACGACATTTGGAAGACTTTTACTTCTTATGTTTCCTTCGAGAATAGGAACTGGTTCTGCTGCTAGAAGAGCCCTCTGAATCGACCGCTTCCTTCTCAGAGAAATCATTCGCCACTTGTCCTTTACCTATGGGGTGGACCTTTCTCGAGGTGCTCCTCTCAGTGTGGCCACTGATATGACCATGTTTCTGAGTTTCAAGTACATGATGCATTTGTCTTTGTTGGTCGGATAAGCTCTACAGTAAAACTGCGTTAATTTCTGTTTTCTTCTCTTGTTCTTTCATCATCTTCTCATTGTCAGCCTTGCAGCTTTGTAATTCGACCATGAGGCTCCTCACAGTCTTGGCTAGATCTGGAGGGGTCCCTACCGCCCTCCTTTCGTCAAACTCTTCATCTCTATTGTGGGAGCCCTCCCCCACCTCATGGTAAGTCACCATTCTATGCGTCTGTAATTTCCCGCGGCTGATCATCTGCTTGGGTGCAAATGACAAACGCTGGTTATTAGTCAATATTTATATTTATTTATAACCAGTACATAATTCATATTTTTCACATATACGCACAAACAATAGGAGTTTTCATTCTTAACTTCGTCTTTTGATTAGGAAGGTCAAGACAGGGGGTTACTCCTTTTAGGAGTGTTTCGAACGGAGCTTCTGCGCAACTCGTTCATGAGCCCAAGCAGGCCAAGTGTTGCAACCATGCCCTGATACCAATTTGTAACACACCCACTACGGAATTTAAAATTTTTTGGCCTTTTCTTCTTTTCTCCGAGGAATAGAATTTCCTCGAGTCCCTACGGGACCTGATACAAATCCTGTCATCCCTTATCCGCACTCATCTGATCGACGGTTATGGCCACAAGCCTTATCGGAGGGTACTCATCAACTTTCGTGATACGGAAAATCGTGATACATGTATTCCCTTGTTCATTTCGGGGTTTCATCCATCAGAATTTCGCGGCTAGCGAATTACGAGGAAAACTGACCCTTGAGAGTCCTGGGCACTGGAAAGCCGAAACACCAAAACCATGTGTGTGAATCCATTTCGGGACTTCGCCTATCGGGATTTCGCAAGTCGAGAGTTCGGGGGATGTGATGACAGAAGGTCTCACATCGGGGTCTTCCGGGAGCCGAACTCTAAATTACTAACTCTAAACATACTTCCCTGTTTCGGGATTTCCGCCATCGGGAATTCGGGATATGCGAAGATAGGAGGTCTCGCACTTAGGTTTCCCGGGAGCCGAAACTCCGAAACCTTAACATACGTATAGTTGTATATATGTGTCGCTCAGTCCATTCCAGGAATTCGCAGATTGGGTTTTCGGGACTGGTGAGCATAAGCAAACTTACTGTCAGGTATCCCGGGTGCCGAAACACCAACACACCAAATACCATCCATGTTAAGCCATTTCGGGACTTTGCAAGTCGGGAGTTCGGGAGATGCGATTACAAGGGAATATGCCCTTGAGCATTCCGATTTTCGAAGTGTCGAAGTCTCGTAACCTATCTGCGTATTGTTCTTTCAGGACTTCACCCATCAGGATTTCGGGACTGACATGTACAAGAAGACTGACCCTTGGGTTTCCCAGTTGCCAAAACACCGAAACACCAAGGCTTACCCACGCTAGACCTTTTCCAGATCTCATACTTCAGGATTTCGCGATGGGTAATGACAAGAAGTCTCACTCCTAGGTTTTCCCGGGAGCCGGAACACCGAAAACTCATAGCTACTCCGTCCTATTATCATTTCGGGATTTCACAAATCGGAGTTTCGTGATGTACGCAGACAGGAGATCTCGCGCCTAGACCTTCCGAGAGCCGAAACTCCGAAATACTGACTCCTAAACCTACGCATCTATTTCAGGGTTTCTCCCATCGGAATTTCGTGGACCAGAGATTCGGGACTTGCGAGTATAAAGGGACTCGCACTTAGGTATCTCGGGTACCGAAATGACGAACTATCCTATCTCATCCACTCCTTGAACTATTTCGGGGTTTCGGTTATCAGGGTTTCGCGACTCGCGATGATCAGGGTTCTTCCCCTTTGTCTTCTCGGGTACCGAATCGCCGAAACGCTTACTGGCAACCACGTGTCCTATAAATGGACGGTCCAGATACTCCCATGAACCCTAGGGATCTACGGTCCCGATTTCTTCGCTACTTACGAAGATAAAAGGAAAGGGGTTGAGGCATTAACACCCTCGTTTCCTCCAATCTAACGGTCGCGGCTGACCTCAAATCTTCCGACAAGATCTCGTCCGTCAATCGATACTTATCCACACGCTGTCATTTCAGGCTTTCGCAATTCGGGGTTTCGGGGTTTTAAGAGGACCATTCCTCCTCGTGCAGGATTACTGAGACTTGCGCCATCAAATCATTTTTCAGGTTCTTGGTAAGATTTCCAAGAAGGGTGTCTCTATGGGAAGATCTATCCAGGGTATTACCTAAGACGGATAAGGGTATAGATTTCTCGATAACAGACTTGAAGTCTGAATTAGATCGATATACATACATATAGCTATTTATAAACATAAGCCATACGTAGTCTTTCCATTATAAACATGCAACCACCATTTCTGGTCAAAACACCACACAGACAGTCTTATACTGAAACCATTCATAATTGCACAGACTATGAGCATAAATGTCAGAATATACATTTCAAGATGCAAGATATGAAACACTTATCAGAAATAACACCAGGTGTGTTTGCAACTGCTGAGAGGGGTGCTCGTTTCCACCCAACCGTAGGCTCAGTGATTCCGAATGGATTTACCACTAGCCACCCCCGAGCTGAGACCACGATGCTGCGAGACTGAGTCTCTGTTCGCCAGTGACCAAGAACGAAGGTTACTCTCCTTCTCTGCTATCACTCACTCTGTAGTTTTTCTAGAGTTCTTCCGATCTCTCTTCCTCTTTCCCTCGCGTCTGCCCTCTTGATTGCACACTCTTCCTGCTCTTTTCGGCGAGGTTGCGTGTGGCACGATCTTCCTCGCGGTGGTCAGGTCTGAGGACTCTACGGATGGGCATTTCATCCCCATCCCTCATTACTCATGAGGAGCCATTTACCTACCAACCTGGCAAGTGATTTAATTTGGGGCCAACGAGCCGCTCTTGGTTCTCCGAGCCAGTGAAGTCCAAATACAGTATTGGTTTCGGTGGAAGTTAACGCCACCATTCCAGGTGCCTTCCACCACCTTTCTTCAGCCATCGTGGTCTGTTTTTCAACACATCCCCCTCTCAGCAGTCCTGCAATATATATATTCATAATATTATTTACATTCATCGACCTTTTTCACAAGGTCCATTCACATCACACATTTACATTTATGAATTTGCCACAATGCTTGGCCAGTATAGTTATTTTTATAGACTGGGGGAAACAAGGTGTTACAAGGAGGAGGAGGAGGATGGAGAAGAGTGCAGTGGCAATGGTGCTGATTTTTATGATTCTGGCATGGAGGAAGGACCACTGACAATCATGAGCTATGAGATTCTTCCATCTACAATTCTAGTATCTACCATATTTTGTATTTGCCATTGGCATTCCCACCTATAGTAGCAATGACTTAGTATCTATATAATACATTTTGATTTTGATGACTTAATGAGAAAACTGCAGTTTATAGTTCTAATTTATTGTGTGTTTGTCGTTTGATCATCATTGATGTATTACTAGCAACTAGTTATATGATTGAGTTTGTATCATGTATGATGTATCAATATTAATAAATGTTCTAGTTTAGAAAAAAAAATGGATCTTTGTCTCTCTATATATATTTTATGTCTCATAAAATAAACTTTAGATGTATGAAATTAAAAAGATATGACTCAATGGGCTTAAACCACCACTGAGAAAGATGCCTTGGAAATAGAGCACGGAGTACACGTTTGATATATATAAACAGAGCATGGACTACACGTTTGATATATATGTTTCTCAGTGGTGGTTTAAGCCCATTGAGTCATATCTTTTTAATTTCATATATCTAAAGTTTAATTTAAATGAAGTGTTGGTTTTGTAAATCCGAAATTCTCCCATATGTTTGCATGAATCTTTAAATTGTGTGTACTTCCAATTGTTAGCTATTTGCTCTGTTTGAGTTCGGTTTTGGCAGCCCTGTTGGCTCTTGTTGTTGGTACATTGGTGCATATCATAATAGGTCTGCATTAGCTTCTGTATTTTTAACCTTAAGCAGAAAGTGATTTTAGCTTCAATATGTGACTTGACCAATTGGATAGTAGTGCAACCAGCGTTTTCATATTTTATTTCAAGTGAAGCGAATTTAGTACTTTTCCATTTGGTCTTTTTAGTTTTATTTGACCAACTATACTGGAATGTTAATTGGCGTCGACTTCAATGATCAGAATTTTGCCTCAACATAAACCCAAGTTCACACTGTGTCTTGGAAGGTCTTCACCAACAGCTCTTTCTCTAAATAAAAAATCTCAAACACCTATCACTGATTTCATAAGTAAGATGTGCATTTGCTCTTACTGAGATCTCATTTTCCTCTTAAGTTGAAGTCTAACAGTAAAAGATGCTACTAAGTTTTCTCCATGGATGGTCACAATTCCTGTGGATCTATTTTTCCACTAAAGAGTACATTTCTTTTAAAATTCTAAACATGTTCAGTTTTTTATAAAATTTTAAAGATTAAATTTAATGTTTCACTTAAAAGATTATATGAATTCTTAAATTTTTTCAAGATGCAAACATGTCTCTTGTGATAACAGTCTAGTAGTATCCCAATAGAATACATATGCGATTACACATAAATAAATCTTGCGATAACGGTCGAGTGGTATCTCAATAGAATGCAAAAATATGGGATTTGCATATAAAAGGAACAGATAAGCACATTTAGTTCAGACTGTGAGCTCGAAATGTAATGCCAATTAGAAACTTATCAAACCTGCAAGCAATCTAAGCAACACTGTTGCAGAGCCCAGTGATAAAACTCCAGGGAATTTACAGACACCCTTAGAATATGTGGATAAGCAGATTTTAGAGATGCTAATAATGGAAAAAGGACACGAATAACATGTCTATTATTGTCATAGAATAAAGCAAAGCATTACAAGGATCCTTGTATGGAATAAGGAGAAGAGAAGTGGCCATTTACATTTACATTCACGGACTTCACTTCCACACTTCCAGATTCTTGAGAGAGATGGATATAGTTACAAAAAATCTTTGTAAGAGAAGTCGCCATTTACATTTACATTCATGGACTTCACTTCAAGATTCTTGATAGATAGATATATTACAAAAAAATCCTTGTATGAGATATATGTACAAACGAAACTTGTATGAGATATATGTACAAAAGATCCTTGTATGGAATAAGAATAAGAGAAGTATCTATTTACATTGTATTAGTGATAGACAGATATATTAAACTAGTGATGCAGTAGCTGAAGCCGAATCATCAACTTGGTCTGCTCAACTGGATCTTGGAGACTTCTTTTCAATACCTGTAACGTTTCCCATTTTAACTCAGGCCTCCGCCAGTAATTCTCGTCTTTCTTAATTATTTGTCCCGGCTCACCAGTTTATGATTTAACTTCCTGTTGGAGAATAATGGCAAAATGCCATAGTTAGGAAATTGTTAGAATCTATTTCTATTGTATACTAGTTTAGTCTTTGGTTGGTTTTCAGATCCATGATTTTAGGAGATTATTAGAGGCTATCCTAGCCTATAAATTTGTTTGCAATTTATCAAATTGGAATGCAGTGTGAGCGTAGTTCACTTGTTGTGAGCCCTTGTGGCCTCACTGTTATTGTGCGGTTGATCTCTATTTCTGATTTTTAATTCTCCCTTGCTGTCTAGGTAGGATATCAAGCATCCAGCCAATCCAGGGTGAAGTGTGCGTCTACAACTTCAACTCTAAGCTCCGTGATGGCAGAGCTCTTGACACGCATCCATTGCTGTCCAATCTTCTCATCACAGATAACATGCTTTAGACATCTCAGCCCTCCAACTTATTTAGGCAGCTTCCTCAAACGAGAACACTCTCTCATGTCAAGCTCCTCCAGTTTCTTTAGTTGTCCTATTTCCTCCGGAAGTTCTTTTAGGCACTCACATAGCGAAATGTCCAGATATTCCAGCTTCCCAAGTTTTCCAATAGATGCTGGAAGCTCTTTCAGACCTAGACATGCAGATACCCTTAACATTCTTAAAGAGCCAAGCTTCCCCAAGTCATCGGGCAACTTTTGAAGAAGGTGACAGTTAGAGATAGACCACTTCTCAACTGAAGACATGTCACAGATACCAGCGGGGAACTCCTCTAAATCACAGCAGTGGTCCAAGTTAAAATCTAGCATTATGGGAAGCTTTAGGCTCGACTGGAAGCTGTTGAACCTGGACACATTTCCAAGCCCTTCACATAAGCTCCAAGATAGCTTCTCTAAGTTCTGCAAGACTTTACTGTGCTCTTGAAGTGGGGGCACATTCAACCTCTCCAAGTGAATAGTCTTAAGCTGAGTAAGTGAAGATAAGGCTGGCAGACCGTTCACTGTGGCTCTCTTAGATCCATAATTGAATATTATGAGGACTTTCAGTTTTCTCATAGATCTCAAAAATGATGGAAGGAAGTATTTGCTCGCAGAAAAGAGTAAAACCAAAGCCTCTGCTTGAGGAAAATTCATCTCACACCACTGATCGTCTTCCATTGCACCTACATAGGTAAACCACAAATGCAAAGTTCAATTAGAAAATTATAGGTTATTGCATACACTATGAAATTATTACATATCTTTTCTAATATCTTTTGATATCAATGGCCAACACCTAAATATCATTACATATCTTTTCATGCAGATCACATAGTGATAACCTATTTGGTGTAGCATAAGATTCACATGTGACATGCACAGAAAATCTTGAGAATTGACTCAATAATGTAAGTGAACGAAGATTGTGAATATGGTGAATATTCCACAAAAATAAATAGCTTTTCTCTAAGTAGCAAAATTGAGCGTTTTGTCTAAGAAAAAACTAGAGAAGAAGAGTATCCTGGGTACATTATCAAGTAGCTCATATCTAATTTTGGGTATATAGAAAATTATGATTTTCAAGGAAAAATAAATAGCATAGATTTTAAAAGAATTTGGGGAGTGGATTAGTGCAGTTTCAGAGGAAATTATTAAAATAGCCATTTGGTGATAAAGAGCCTCATAAGATATTCTTTGGCAAGGTTCTCCGGTTTCTAGTCCAGGTCCATGACAGTTTGTCTATATCCTTTGTTAGTTAAACTTCTTGGTTAGCATGAAACACAAGGACCAGAAAAAAGATGCAGAAATTCCTAATACAATTCTTTTGACTCCAAAAATAAGTATGCATGCTTGAAGCAAAGCTGTTAAAATCACTCACCTGTGTGAATGGAAACAATTTGAGCATCAAACGCTTGACCCTTGAGCAGCTCCCATTTTCCTGGCAAACTGTCCTCCTTTTTAGGCATAAGCAACCTCTTCCTACGAACTATACTGCCTCGGGATGCCAAATATAGGGCCAAGTCTCGCATTGCATCATGTTGAGAAAAGTACAGCTCAGAGGCATTGCCATAATTGATTGCTTGGCTCCTACTACATCCAATTACAAAGTTACAAAGTCAGCACAATGTATAAGACAGATGAAGCCAAGATCAAAAGACCTTTAAGCACACAACAAATAGAAAAGAAGGCGCTTACCTGAGATTGCTTGTTAAATTCAACAGATTCCTGCTTGCAAGTTCTAAAAAGATGACAAAAGCATCATGCCACTTCATCTTTTGCACATAAACCCAAATGTCCAACAATGCATACTGAGATTTTTCTATCCTCGGGAAATGACCTCAAGTCTAGGAAGCACTCCCGTGATTCCTCATCCAGGACATCAATACTAGTCTCCAAGCATCTAAGAAGCCCTTCTTTGTGAAAATCTGAAATTGATTCCCCATTTGAAAGCTTGTTCTTGGCACTCTCCCACGCCGGGTGAGGTTGACCATGCAAAGAGCTTCCAATTACCTTCAGAGCAAGTGGCAGGCCTTTACATTCCGCTTGCACTTGTGATTCATACATCAACAACACTCAGTGGAAATTCTCTAGGTGGAAAACCGATCAAACACAAAAAAAAATTGTTGTTGAAAGCATGAATATCTTGCCTAATAAGCTTAAAGTTCCTTCACAGGTTTTTGTTTGATTGCTTATGAAAACGAATATACAATTGAGTATATGCCTAGAATCTCTTTAATGGAACATGATACCATTGTTCACAATAAAGTCAGTATTAATGTGGAATTATGTGGAACTATAGGGATATCATGATATGCCACTGTCGTAATTGGTTGTAATTCGGGACATTTAGAGGAACACTGTATCGCAATCACTAAATTCAATCAAACTTAGTACAATAATATTGCATATAAATAGCATTCCAGTACTGTAAGAGACATACCTGCTTGACTAGCTGCTCGTCCGCTTTACTTGGAATTGATTTCTGTCCAAAAGCCCAAAAGCAGAAAAGGGGCAGAGCATCGGCATCATCCAGCAATGGCAATTCATAAAGCCTGGTAGAGGTTGTTGTGCGGATGGTAGAACGATCTCGGGTTGTCACAAGGGTTTTATAACCTTCACCTTCAAATAACATTTTTTCCAAATTTGCCTTAGGCCAGACATCATCCAACACCACAATAGTTCGCTTGGCTTGCCTGAGCAGCTGCTGCTGCAGCTGTCTATGTGCATCCTCAACATTCTGAAAATTCAGGTTTCTTCCTCCGAACAATCTTCTCCCACATAGTCTCTAAAATTTCCTTCAGGTTTGGGGAATGTGAGACCGTGATGAAAATGATATTGTTCCGAAAAGTCCCTGCCATACATAATGAACAATCGCTTAGGATGGAAATTCCATAATCTGAACAGAAATAAATTAATGAAGTGCAAAAAGATTGTTTTCCAGGAGATAAAAATGGTTTGAATAAATAGAAATCCATATTACCATTAATTTCTTGATCATTGCAGAGGGCCAATGCCATTGTTGTTTTGCCAACACCCCCCATACCTTGCACCCCAACCACGGACAACTCTCTCTGGAGCAGAATCCTCTTCAAATTAACAATATTTTTCTCCAACCCCACTACAGAATCAGACTTACCTGAGCCATTACAATTACAAGTCGGGGTTTCATCAAAAGCTCCATCAAACATACCATCTGCACCGATTTGTTGTAGCATCATCGCATTCTCATCGGGATCATTGGTGAGCCTGGGAATGATTGTTTCATTCACGTTTCTCTCATCCACTGTTTCCAACTCGTACATATGGCGAAGACTCTGGAATTCTGATATGAGAGTCTTCAACTCAAGAGATAGATGGGCAGGCATCTGGTACTGAGCGAAGTCACGAATCTCCTTTTCTAGCTGGTGGGTTTCAGAAGCATATCTGCGGTTCTGGAAATTATTAAGAGGGCTGGTTTTCTCACACATTTTCACCAATTGAACGCCTCTATTGAGGATGCTCATGGACTTCTCAGAGATGGGATTTTGCTCATTTTGAGGCTTTTGTATATTCCGCGAACAGAGCAGCCTAACTGTTTCAATAGCGCCTGCGACCAGAGCATATAATCTACTGCATAACTCCTTGTCATTTAATGCATCCATCCTGTAAAGGATGCGGTCTCCTCCCATGGAGGGTGGGAAGGGAAGCGTTATCAAGCAAAGCGAATAACTTCTAGTGTTTCTCCTTCAATATATAGGTATCTAAATTATATAGATATTTTGTAATCTAGCTTTCTCACGAAAATATTTAGTTGTAATCTACTTATCTCGAGAAAATATCTTTCAAAAGATATATATGGTCGAGTTGCAGTTAAGTATATCAAACTTCCAACCAATTGAAGATACAAAGTAATATCAATTGATTTAGAGTCATAACTTCAACCCAATTTTCAAAGGAGTTGTTTCTAGCTTGCAACTCATCATTTTAAACTTCTTCAAAATATCCAAAGTATACTTGCCTTGTGACATCAAAATACCATCTTCTTTCTGCCAAACTTCAATTCCCAAGAAATAATATAATTCTCCAAGATCTATCATCTCAAACTTAACAATCATGTGTGACTTAAACTTTCGAAATAACTCAGCATTGTTCCCTGTGTAGATCAAATCATCAACATAAAGTGCAACAATCAAAATATCCTGACTTTACTGAAGAATATAAAGATTGGGCTCAGATAAACTTTTGATTAAGCCATGATCTTGGAAGTATTTATCAATTCTTGAATACCAAGCCCTTGGTGCCTGTTTAAGACCATATAAAGCCTTCTTCAACCTGTAAACTTTGTCTTCTTTACCTGGAACTTCAAAACCTTCAGGTTGCTTCACATAAATCTCTTCATCCACGTAACCATTCAAGAAAGCTAACTTAACATCCATTTGAAAAATTGTCCATTTATATTGAGCAACTAATGCAAGAACCATCATGATTGTATCCATCTTTTCCACCATGGAAAATGTCTCAGTATAGTCAATGACTTCTCTCTGTGCATAACCTTTTGCAACTAAATGAGCCGTATACTTATCAATTGTGCCATCTGATGTATACTTAGTTTTATAAACCCATTTAGTACCAATCACCTCTTTACCTTTTGGTAAGTTCACTGAATTCCATGTATCATTTCTCACCAAAGCATTCAATTCTGCTTCCATAGCTTCATTCCATTATTTCTTTCTTGATGCTTATGCATAAGTTTTTGGCTCATCCATCTTCATTACCTGTGTCATAACTGCATAATTCACAAGAATACTTTGGTATCTAGTAATCCTTCTTTCAAAATTTCTATCTAACATATTGTTTTCTGAATGACTTCTTTCAAACCACTTAGATTTCTTCTTAACCTCATCTTCCTTTATTGACTTGGAATGTGATTCACCATCAATGGTAATTGTATCTTATTTTAATTTCAAATGTACAAGTTCTAACTGATAAATTCCCTGCTCATCAAATACAACATCTCTGCTTATTATTACTTTCTTTGCTTGAGGATCGAACAACCTGTAACTTCTTGTTTCAATACTGTAACCAATGAAAATACACTTCACACTTTTATCATCCAATTTGACTCTCTTTTCCTTCGGAACATGTGCATATGCAATACAACCAAAAACTTTCATATGTGAAACACTTGGTTTATGTCCTGACCATGCTTCTTCGAGAGTCAAATTCAACACTGCCTTTGTAGGACATCTATTAAGAATGTATATTGATGTGTGTACTGCTTCAGCCCAAAATTCATTACCAAGTGACTTAGCCTTTAACATGCTCATAGCCATCTCAACTATGGTTCTGTTTTTCCTCTCCGCCACTCCATTATGTTGAGGAGAGTAGAAATTGGTAAACTCTTGCTTTATACCATTCTTCCTGCAATAATTCAAGAATTCATTTGACCTGTATTCTCCCCCATTATCTATTCTTAGGGTGAGAATCTTGAAACCACTTTGTTTTTCAACCAATGCCTTGAACTCAAGAAAATGAGAAAACACTTCAGATTTCTCCTGCAAAAAATACACCCAAGTCTTCCTTGAAAAATCATCAATGAAAGTGAGAAAATAACGAGCCTTTCCAAAAGACATTGTCTCCATTGGACCACACAAATCTGAATGCACCAATGCTAGATGTTCACTAGCCTTCCAAGTTCTATTTGAGAAACTTTCCCTATGTTGTTTCTCAAAAATACATCCTTCACACACTTGATCGTCATTCTTGATATAAGGAAGACCATTCACTATATTATGCTTTCGAAGCAACACTAAACTCTGGAAATTTAAATGTCCCATTCTTAAATGCCAAATCTTGTTGTTCATCTCTTTTGTTGCATTCAAACTTTTTGAATTGCTTGAATCAAAAGAAAGCTTGAAAATTCTATCTTCAGTGATTTCTCCTTTTTCCACAACTGCATTGTGATTCAACTTATCCATGATTAAACATTCATTGTTATCAAACACTAACTTATAGTTCTGCACCATCATTTGTCCTACAAAAAGTAGGTTCTTCTTCAATGTTGTTGTCAACAATGTGTCATTAATAAACTTCTTCTTTCCATGCAATGTTGGAATTGCAATTGTGCCTTTCCCTTTAACTTCTGAAACTCTATCATCACCAAATACAACTTTACCAGAATAGTTGTCATTAATTCTAGTAAACAACTCCTCTTGAGATGTCATATGAGTTGAATATCCTGAATCAATATACCATGCTTCACTTTCTTCAGTATGTGCCATAAAACTTGATATGAATAGCTTTTCTTTCATGGTTTCTTCTACAACTGTATTAGCACCTTTGTTTTCCATAACAATTTCTTTCAAGATGACCATATTTATGACAATAATGACATTGGGGACCTTGTCATTCTTGAGATCCTTCTCTTCCTCTTCCACGAAAACCATCTATGCTTCATCCTCTGAATTGATTTGAACTTCATCTAAACGGACTTGGGCTTCTTCCTCTTCCTCTAAATGCATTTCCTTGATAATTTTGTGATTGTTGTGGATTTCTATTATGACTCTTATTTTGATATTGATTTCTACCTCTTCCTCTTCCTCTATGCATTGTAGAAAAAACATGCTCCACTTCTCCAGTTGGTTTATTTTCTTCAACAATAAGCAAAAAACCACTTAATTCATCAATTTTTATTGTATTTAAATATTTGGAAACCATATGATCTAGATTTTATGAGCAGAACGAAATGAATACAGATTATTAAAAGATGCTTAACACAAAATAACAGAGATACAATAAAACTGGTTTTCTATTCAATAAGGAAATAAGTTGAAAGTGTAAAATGCAGCGGAAAACAAGCTTGTTGGAATGGTGGCGGCTTATCTCTGAGAAGAGATGTGACGGTTGCGCTCATTCACAAGAAGATGGTTACAATGAGGCTCTGAAGGCCTTTTACAATAAACATGAATGCCAAAAACCCTAGACATCCAAAAACATAACCCTAGGAGATGAAGCGCCAAAAGTTATGTGGGCCCCGTTTAGGTAAGTTAGTACATCAACTTCCCAGGGTCGTAACTTTTGAATACGATTTTCGTTTTATATGCATGATAGCCCATTGGGTAGTGCTTTCTTTATTCTCCTGGGCCCCAAATCCCCAAAAAACGTCGTTTAGGGCCTCAAAACGGCCCCGGAAGTTTGGAACCCGAAAAACTGTCAAAAAATTGTCAAGGTGAAAAACTATTTTTCGAGCTAGTGGAATAGGTGGGTGGCCACTGATATCCACCTATATCAATCCTCCCTCCTTAGGAAGCAATGGTCTCCAGTGCGTTGAGTTCCCCCATCAGATGAGGAAATTTCTACTAAATTTGGCCTTGGCCTCGAGTGAGCCACTTGCCTTGGTGTAGGAGCTGCCCTTCTTTGACGACTCGATAAAGCTGGATCCTCTGCTATCGAGTGCCCTTGATATGTGTTTCCACAATTTGATCACTGGATGCATGTTTCATGCAGTCAGGGTTGAGCTTTGTTGGTGTCAACTACTCTGTTATCTCTGAGGTGTCCAATAATGGTGGGAAATATGGCTGAAGGAGAGCCATGTTGAAGACTGGATGTAGACCAAGGAAGGGGGGAATGTTGAGCTCAAAATCATTGTCACCCATATCCTTGGGGATGGTGTATGACCCATAACGAAGTGGGCAAAGCTTCTGATGGGGCCTTGTAAGGCGTTCTTTCTGCAAATGCAACCAAACTTTGTCGCCCACCTGAAACTTATGTGGCACCCGATGTTGATCATGGCATTGCTTGTACTTGGCATTAGACTTCTGTAGAATATCCTGAACCTATTGGCGGATGTGTTGGATCCACTCAATGAACCGAGTGGCTTTGTTAGCTTTTGGTGGAGCAGGGGACGAGTTCGTCAAGGTGGTCGCCAGGGGTAGTGCAACATCCATGGGGCCCAATGGTTGGAATCCCAACCCCACCTGAAAGTGGTTGTGGCTAGTTGAGCTATGTAGGGCTCGGTTGTAGCTATGTTGGACACGGGGAAGACTCCCATCCCATGTGCGGGGGTGTTTTGAATTGTACATGCGCAGGATATGTATGACCATCCAATTGACGAACTTAGTTTGTCCATCTGTCTGGGGCTAGAAGGCAGTGGATTTGGTGAGCTTGGTATCTAGCAGTGACCAGAGGCTCGACCAGAATGAGCTGAGGGCCCGGCTATCAAGGTTTGAGATATTGGTTTGTGGGATCCCAAAATGTACCCATACTCGTTCAAATAAGAGCTTGGCAGTGGCTTCTGCCGTGATGTTCTTCTTGCAGGCGGCTAGAATCCTCATCTTGAAAAAAGCGATCAACAACCACAAAAACATAGTCATTTCCCCTCTTGGTGGACATGAGGCTCGATATGTAGCCCATTGAGATGGATTCCCACGACATGTTAGGAGTAGGCAAAGGGATGTACAAGCCCTGTTTCTTAGTGTTCGGTTTGGAAATAGCGCAGGCGATGCAGGACCTGATATACTTGTTGACATCCTATCGAAGTTTCGGACAATAGAAATGTTTCTGCAACACTGCCATTGTCTTTTCGACGCCAAAGTGTCCTGCCACCCGACAGTAGTGAGCTTCCCAAATCATCTTCACGCACTCGCTTGATGGAACGTAGAGATGGCCCAGATGACACAACAACCCATCCTAAAGATGGAAATTAGATACCACTGAGTTGGCTCCCAACATTTGGTAGGTGGTGGAGAAGTCAGGGTCTGTCTCGTAGAGGTGGGGCCATCCGGAGGCCTCGTGACTGCAAGATTCTAGCACCATGGTGAGTGTCACGACTGGAGGTCGACTGAGGTAGTCAACAACTTGGTTGGTACTTCATGTTTTATACTTGATGTTGAGGTGGAACTGTTGTAAGTATGTTGACCACTTCTGATGGCGTTCATTCTACAATTTTCCTTGGGTCTACATGAAATGTAGTGGCTTGTGATAAGTGTGGATGATTGTCTCCTTCCCAAGAATGTAATGTCTCCATTGGCGATAGGCTTACACAACGGAGTACATTTCTTTGTCGTAAGTAGGGTACTTACGGACAACATCTAATAGTGTCTCACAGTGATATGCCACGGGGTGGCCGTATTGAGTGAGGACGATGCCCACAACAAAGTCTAAAGCATCTGTCTCGATCTCAAAGGGACATTGCAGGTCCGGTATTCAACATATTGGGGATGAGCACAAACGCTTCTTCAAGTCATCAAAGGCTTATTGTTGGGACAGGCCCCACACAAATTTTTTCTTACCTCCACCCATGGTTACTTGTCTGAGGGCCCATGCGATATGAGAGAAACCCAGCACGAACTTGTGATAGAAATTGGCGAGGCCCAAGAAGCTCCGAAGTTCAGTCAGTGTGGTTGGGGCTAGCCAGTCATAGATGACCTAGATCTTGGTTGGATCCACATGCACACCATGTTGATCAACGATGTAGCCTAAGTAAAGGACCATGTCCATGTCGAAGGAGCATTTTTCCAAGCTTGCATATAGTTTGTATTGTCGCAGGGTGTGTAGAACCTTTAAAATATGCTGCAAATGTTCCGCCCAAGTCTTGTTGTAGATGAGGATGTCATCCAGATACACCACTACAAAAGTATTGGTGAAAGGTCGTAGGATATCGTCCATCATCCTCATAAAATTTGTTGGAGTAGTTTTCAAACCAAAGGGCATGACCAGCCATTCAAAAAGACCTTCTTTTGACTTGAAGGCAATCTTCCATACATCTGTCTATTCTATTGGGACCTAGTGGTAGCCATACTTCAAATCAATCTTACTAAAGTATTTGGCCCCCGTGAGTTGATCAAGGAGGTCATCGATTCGAGGAATTGGGTACTGATTTCGAACTGTGATTTTATTCAGGGCCCCATAATCAATGCAGAGTCGCCAGGTCCTGTCTTTCTTCTACACTAGCACGATTGGGCTCCCACAAGGCGATGAGCTAGGACGGATGTGCCCCTTGTGGAGAAGTTCTCGGATCTACCTCTTGATCCCCTCATTTTCTAACAGAGAGTGACGGTAGATTGGCCCATTGGGTAGTGATGCGCCTGGGGTCAGATCGATGGGATGCTTGACCTGGCATTGCAGAGGTACCCCGGTAGGAGAGGAAAATATATCTGAGTATTCTTCCATGACCTTATCCACTTGCTTCTGTTGTGTGGAGAGATCGACCATTGAGGCCCTGGATGTGGATGGGATATTTCACTCACTCTAAGAGAGAATCACGAAGAAGACAAATTTTCCAGTCTGAGAGATGAACTTCTTGCATTTCTTAGCAGAGATCAAGGAAATAGCACCAGGAGGGACTGCCTCGGGTATCCTATACAATTTCCTGTTCAAAGTAATAATAAAACTACGAGGCCTAGACTCATATGCAACATGATGTTTCCATAAATAAGGTTGGCCCAAAAGAACATTACAAACTTCGAGATGAGAAACATCACACAATACCTCGTCTTTGAAGGGCTTGATGTCATACAATAGTCGACACTATTGGCTAACGCGGAGATCGCTTCCTTGGCAGAGCCATCCAATGGTGTAGGGTTGTGGGTGCGACGTTGTCGGCATGGCCAACTGCTTAAAAACCTCTGCTGAGACGAGGTTCTTCTGGCTACCACTATCAACGATGAAGTGCAATGGGGTGCCTTTTACCCACATCTATGAATGGAAGAGGCGCTCTCCTTCTTATGGCTCATCTAGTTCACCAGGCCGGAGCTTGGTGTAGCAACGGTGGCACTGAGTTCTACGTCAATGATTCGTCTTCCCCTTTCTGGTTCTAAATCAGAGTTAGAACCCGCATCTGATTCAGAGGCTTTCACTTCGGCCACCAATGACTGCTTTGAGCGACAGTCGGCAGTGTTATTCCAAGGGCTCTTATGAAAGTCGCACCACTTCCGAGTATCTTTATTTTTCTTTTTGGTGTCCTTCTTTTCTTGCGGCTTGGATTGGTTGTCCTGATACTGTCCATCTTTGCTCTATCCTTTGTTCTGTGGGTTGGGGCCGCCCTTTCCTGGATTTTGTTGTGCGGGGTTCCGAGGCCCAAATTGTCGCGTCTTTTGTTTGAGCTTTTGTTCGATTTTGACGGCATATCAGTATGTTGCGCCCAAGGATGAGATGTCCAGAAATTCCATTTCGTTCTGGATGTATCTATGCAGAGCACCGTGATACTTGAGCACCATATGTCACTCTGAATATTTGATACCCAGCTTGGTGTGCAAGGTATGGAAGATATTTGTGAACTCTGGCATTGCTTGGTCTCTTTCTTGTCACAGTGTGGTCCATTTGGTATACAAGTCATCATAACTTTCGACAGGGTAGTATTATTCCTTAACAGCATCCTTGAAGGATTCACAGGTGGTCGTGACAGTAAATAATGAGGTTTCCTCCGTTTCCTTTTGCTCACAGAAAGTTCCCCACCAATCTTTGACACAGAGAACGTCTTTGAGAAGTGCAAAAGTAATCTTTTCTCTATTCAAAAAGTTATGGACAAAAAAATACCCTTCTGGTAGATTCAACCACTAGTCTACAACATTTGCGTCTATCTGACCTTCAAATATAGGAATATCGAAGTTGATTTGTACCTTGAACGGGGCGGCGCCTCCGCTTGAGGAAGATGTGTCGCCTATTGGTAGCCGCTGAAGGATTTGCGCGAAACTATCCATCATCTTGTTCCTCTGTTGCGTGAGGGATTCCTCAAGCAACATTTTGAAAGGATCTCTTGTCCCTTCATCTTTCTTTTCTCCTTCCATGAGAGGTCGGTTGGGTGTGCGAGAGATTTTTTCCTCAAGAGAAACAAGCTCGAAACCCAATTCTTTCTACCCTGGCCTCGTTGGGGACATGCATTAAGACGACCAGGAGCATACCGCTCTGATACCACTGATCCAGATTTTATGAGCAGAACAAAATGAATACAAATTATTAAAATATGCTTAACACAAAATAACAGAGATACAGTCAAACTGGTTTTCTATTCAATAAAGAAATAAGATGAAACTGTAAAATGCAGCGGAAAACAAGCTTGTTGGAATGGTGGCGACTAATCTTTGAGAAGAGATGTGACGGTTGTGCTCATTTGCAAGAAGATGGTTACAATGAGGCTCTGAAGGCCTTTTACAATAAACAGGAATGTCAAAAACCCTAGACATCCAAAAACCTAACCCTAGGAGATGAAGCGCCAAAAGTCATGTGGGCCCCGTTTGGGTAAGTTAGTACATCAACTTCCCGGGGTTGTAACTTTTGCATACGATCTCCGTTTTAGGTGCACAATAGCCCGTTGGAAAGGTCTAACTGAGAAGAAAAAATTGTGACTAGCCTAGGGCAATTCTTTCAACAGTCCCCTGGGCCCCAAATCCTCAAAAAACGTCGTTTAGGGCCTCAAAACAGCCCCAGAAGTTTGGAACCTGAAAAACTGCCAAGGTGGAAAACTGTTTTTCGAGCCAATGGAATAGGTGGGTGGCCACCGATATCCACTTGGATCACCATAATATTAGTGGTGACCATCTTAAACTTGGGCAAAACACTTCTTAAAATCTTCTCAATTAGTCTCCTTTCTGGAACATCTTCACCTAAGGACCTCATATGATTAACAATATCTTGCATCTTTGTGATGTAATCATGAATAGATTCATTACTTTGCATGTTGGCATTTTCAAAATTTATCCTTAGTGTTTGCAATTTAGCTACAACCACACCTTCATATGTATTCTTTAAAATATCCCAAGCTTGCTTAGATGATTCTGCAACATTAATTCTTGTAAATATAGATTCTTCAACTGCGCTCCCTATAAGTGAAAGCGCTTCATTATCTTTCTTAATATATTCCTTTAAAACTTTCTTGTCATCATCATTTAATGTTTTGAATTCATCAGCAGAAGGCATAGTATATCCATCAATTACAAGCTCCCATAAATCTTTAGTGATGAATATAGGTTGCAAGTGTTTGCTCCAATAGAAATAATTTGTGCCAACAAGTTTAGGCAACACAATATTGCTTGTCGCCATGAAGAATAAATGAAGGAGGAAGAATACTCAAGAGAAAAATAAAGTGTCCCACTTCGCCTGAGACGAGAACCAATGTCCCAAAAAATTGGGACTCAACCACCACCAAAAAATAATTCTTTTATTAATGTTTGAGTACAATGAAGAGATAAAAGCTCAATTCTTTCAAAGGATTACAATCAACACTACTTATATCTCCCTCCACTAACAAAAAATACATTTATTCTCTCATAAACATAGAGCACTAATTCTCTCTCATATACAACCATCTGTCTATTTTCTTTTTGTTGGCCACCAAATGAATAAAAAATTATCCACCTATATACAACCATCCACCTTTTACACTTTGAATATAATAATAATCAAAGATTATGTTCTTCAAGTAAGTGAATAAATGAAGGCTTGTCAAAGAAAACCATAATACCAATACCATAAATGAAGACGTGTACTATTTGTATATATACACACTTCAGGTCATTTATTTGCAGGCTCAAAAGCCAATGATTGGGGTTTGGTTTTATTTGAATTACATATATTGGAAATGATATGAACAGATCATCACAGTCCCGTAGAAGTGAGCGGAGTGGTAGCTTGTTCCGAGCTTTTTTCAGCTATCTGTGTAGTGCTTATGCTTCCTCCTTTGTGTCCACCATGTGCTCTGCTGGAGCTTCTGTAGCTTCTTCAATTCCGCCCTCCGACGAAGACAATCGTAACAGGGAATAGGTTTTATGCACTAGACACCAGATTCTTCAACCGCGCACAGAAATTTATGAAAAAAAAAAATCTACTCCTCAACTAATTTAACACTTTAACAACAAGGCTCGTATCATAGAAGCCACACTATTACCAATCAGAAACAAAGGTTCCCTAAACAAAATTCCAATCATTCAGAAAACACCACACACCTAATGGAAATGAAGAAAGGGAGAAGATTCCCTTTGTCGCAGATCTCACACTCCACGTAGGTACAAGGTTCTGATGATGAAAATCCTCTGCACTGTTATCCTCTCTCTTGGATTTGAAGAAACCTACATTCTTCTTTTCCTCTAGCAATCACTAGTATATCTTATGTCTAACACCAACTCACGACTGTGAAATTTGACGTTTACAATCATCCATAGGCTACAACAAAGGACAACGATCTTCTCCATGGCTCTGATACCAAATGAAGAAATAATGCAAAAACAATGAACACTCAGCTCGAACTTTATCATTACCAAAGCATGAATTTATACAATGAGAGAAGATGTTACGGGAAATCATCTCCTCCTACAATCTCTCAACAATCTCCCCAATAATCTATCCACGAATCTCTCAAATATACTTCCTAACCTTAATTATACTTTCTAGACATAACAAATAACAATAATACTAAAAACAATTACATCTAGAATATGATAAATGAATCATTATTCCAACATTTTTAATGTTTCTTTCCATTGTAATTGTCCAAATTCCAATGTCAAAATCTTCTTTAAAACAAAGGTTACCAAAAATATTTACATTTGGATAGACTTGTAATTTTTTTTTAATGCATATTATGTTGCCCTTCTCATCTTCTTATTTTTTTCTTCCATTGCACAATATATGATTTGGTACAAAACACCATTTAAAGAAAAACTAACATATCTTATCATATTACAAAATGATAGGAGAAACCCTAGTGAAACTATTTTATGAATAGTAATAATAAATATTCTGAATTAACTCTATTCTAGTTTATGTTCCAACATTTCAGGTGGACATTCTACCCATCATCATGCAAAATAGCTTAGAAAAGTAGGAAAGAGAACCAACAAGAATAATTTATAATTCTAAGGGAAATGAGATGGCGGTTGATTTGAGTAAATGTATGAGCAATGTAGGCATCTCGGTAACATTTAGGAAAGTAAGATTATATTCTCTTTTTTTTAATTTTGATTTAATTTTGATCTTTAGGATGTTTGAAAAATTGTGTCTCTTTGAGACAATCCTCTCCATAGAGGTTTAATATTTGAGAATGCAAGTTTCCACACAAACTCAATTATCCCAAAATATTTATAGATTTATTACTACTACAATGAACCATGAAAACTTGCATTCTCAAATATTAAACCATGATCTTAGTTTCCAAAACCACTGTCAAGATGCCTCTATTTACTGTGATCAAACACCATCTTATTTCCCTTAACCTATAGATTCTTCTTGTTGGCTCTCTTTTTCTATTTTTTAAAGATATTTCCCCAATGATTGGTGGAATGTTCACTTGAAACGTGGGAACATAAACTAGAACACAATTATTCTAGAAGATTTATTATTACTACCATGAATCCTGAAAACCTACATTCTTAACTATTTTAAGAAACTGAAGATTATCATCCACTAAGACCAACTTTGGTATATTAGACCTATAAAGTAAAATTAATCACCTTGATTTATCAATTTGTTCCTATGATCAAATAACTTGGAAGAATTTTCCAATATCTATTTGTTTTTTATGGATTAACAAGGTTATCGAGTTTAGTGTTATTATAAATGTTATGAAAAATGGATCTATTGTCCATGTAGGTCGGGCATTCAAAAATAAATTATTTTTGATGCTCTATTCATCTGACAAATTTAATAGGCTCTTTCTTACAAATTATATTCATTGCATATAATTTGAACAAAGTATTTTGTTAAAATGTGTAACTCACATTTTTAACAGAATACTCACATTGGAGTTGGTTGATAGCATTGACAGATGTGCTACTACTTGTTGATGTGATATTTGAGGAATGTTCTGCAATCAAGGTTTGCAAAGGAAATTATTCTCTTTTTTCATATTTTCATCAGTTTTATAAAAAAAATTAATATTTTTAAGTAGAACTACAATCAATATCAAATTAAACGCATGTTTGCAACATATCTACTACTTGCTTTCCTATCATTTTAGGAATGTTCTATAATGCAAGCTTGCAAACAAAATGAATTCTCCTTTCACGCATATGCATAAGTTTTAACATTTTTATTATTATTTGTAAGTAGATCTACAATCAACCAACAAAATATCTAATTAATTGACGAAGTATCAAATTGAATACCTAAGTTTGCACCAACTATATCCATGCCATCCTCCAAAATTTGTTATTTTCCACATTATCAAAAATATCCTTATTTTCTTGCAAATTCTATGTCTCGTTATCTTGGAGTTTTTCCTTATCAAATTATTCATTGTTTGGTATTAGAGCTCAAGGTCATGGGGTTTCACTGCTACATATGAGACACCTAGTCATTTTTGATATAAATTGTTTTCTACGATGTTTTAGAAGGAACCCCTTGGAGGATATTTAGTAGATGGATCAAGGTACGTTGGGATAAAATTTCAGCTCCTGAGGCATTATACTTTTGGAGTTACATCCTGTGTAAGATAGGGTTTTGGAATCATCCTGAATTGAGTCATCGCGGAATTTTCGTTATAAATTTTTTTATGTAATGTTTCAGAACCTAAAATCCATAGATTATTTATAGAAATTAATAAGGTATCTGTGATAAAAATTCCATCTTCTGGGTCATCTTACATTTGTAGATACACCCTGTGGAAGCAGGTGTTCTGGGTAAAACAATCATAACTTCTTCCTAGAGTATACAAATTGAGTGAGACCAGTTGCATTGGATAGTGGACAGTTTGTATTATTTCTGGTACGATTTTCAGAATTTTATATCAATTATTTTGTGTGAGGCACGCTATACAAGTGACATCTCCTGGAAAGGAAAAAAATCAGCAAGTTGTGGGGAAATTACCATAAATTCCACTTGGCACATCCAATTTTGATTAGACCTGTGGAATTGCATAGAAGAAATGTCATAGAACTACAAAAAAGAAATTTTCAAACCTAGAAGGGCCAAAACTTTGGAGATAGAACAAAAGAAAGATTGTCTAGTAGAACCACCTCAAAATCAAAGTTTAAAAGTGATACTTGGCCAACATGCCACCAAAAAAGGGAACTTCTACACCAAATAAGCCTCCAGGCAGTCCTACTTGGACTCTTGATGAAGGTGAAGAAATGCATAGGGACACTAATGAATTACAAAAGAAGAAAGTGACAAAAGATGAACTACAAGGGATGATGGATTCAACTGAAGGTAAATTGGAGGCAATAATGGATACTAAGATGGATGGTTTAAAAATGGAGATCATGGAAGGATTGAAAAATTTCCTAATAGAGAGGACACCTGAAAGTGAAAATGTATCCCATGAAATTCATGATGAGGACACAAGGAAGATGAATGAAGAATGGAGAAACTCCAACTTTGGGTTGAAGACCAACCACGTTCCTAAGATCAATATGAGGAAGTTTGATGGCAAGGACCCAATCACATGGATACTTAAGATGAAGCAATTATTTGATCTACATAATGTGACACATACACAAAAGGTATAAATTGCTTCTTTATATTTAGAACCCAATCAATTTGTATGGTATCGATGGCTTTGTTCTTGCAAATCACTCATCACTTAGACAATTTTCATTGTAGAAATGATAGCACACTATGAGGATACAAGGAGCAATACCTTATTTAGCCAATTGATAAATCTCAAGCAAAAAGGTTCAGTTACAAAGCACATTGAGAACTTCCAAAGATTGAATATAAAGGTGACTGATATTCTAGATGAGCACTTGATTGATGTATTCATAGGAACTTTAAAGGATAACATTCAACATGAGGTTCGCCTTTGGGAACCAAAATCATTGGAGAATGCATTTAGGGTGGCAAGAAATGTTGAAAGTAAAAATATGGCTATGGCTACTAGAAGGACCAATCCTAACATCTATCGAGAGAATAATGCTCCTTGTTCTAAAACACCTCAACCTCAACAATTGGAGGAAAGAAAAGAAAAAGGTTTATGTTTTAATTGTGACAACAAGTACAGTAAGGGACATAAGTGTGGTGAGAAGAAATTATTCTACATAAATTGTGAAGAGGAAGAAGAACAAGAACCATGTCAAGATGAAAATGTAGAAGTGATTTCCTCTGAAGAGTTGACTCCCGCGATATCATGTAATGCATTGGTTGGAATTAGCCCTCCTCAAACCCTCAAGATCAAAGGATATATCAAAAAGAGAAAGGTAATAGTCCTAATTGATTCTGGTAGTACTCATAATTTCATTCACTATAAATTAGCCAAAGCTCTCAATTGCTTTGTATATCCATCACCAGAGTTTCAAGTAATGATTGCAGATGGAGGAACTATCAATTGCTCAATAAAATGCAATAAGATCAATCTTACTATGGGGGAATATGTAATGAATAGTTCAATGATTGCTATACCCATGGGTGGTGCTGATGTCATACTAGGAATCCAATGGTTACAATCATAGGAACAATGGCTTTTAATTTTCAAGAACTTTTCATGAAATTTTCATTGGAAGGAAAATAAATTGAGTTAAGAGGTATCACAGGGAAACCCAGTAAGGTGATAAGCTCTAATGGCATGACAAAATTATTGAAAAAGGGGCAT
>ML788622.1:269474-287463 GCA_009831015.1 Picea engelmannii
CAAGGTCAAAACAGATCATGATAGTCTTAAATACTTCTTGGAACAAAGACTATCTTCAGAAGAACAACAAAAATGGGTGACCAAGATATTGGGTTATGATTTTGAAATCATCTATAAAAAAGGGAAGAAAAATGTTGTGGCAGGTGTACTCTCAAGAAAGGATGAAGATGTTGAGGCCTTTCTTTGTGTTATCTCGATCATACAACCCGATTGGATAATATAAGTGAGGAATGAATGGAAGAATGACGAAAATGTGAGGACTCTCATTCAAAGGTTGCAGCAGGATTCCAGTGCATCAGATACATTTACATGGAAAAATGATTCACTATGGTACAAAGATCCCTTATATTTATGTAAGAACTCCCAACTCAAACAAAAGGTACTATTGGAATTGCACACCTCTCTGGTAGGAGGGCACTCGATATTTTTGAAAACCTACCATAGGGTCAAGAAGGAATTTTTTTGGGATGGCCTTAAAACTGATGTTCAAAGGTTTATTGCAGAATGTTTGGTTTGCCAACAAAATAAAATGGAAACAATTAAGACCCCAGGTCTTTTACAACCATTAGCCATCCCAAGTTAGCATTGGGAGGAGGTTTCCATGGATTTCATCACAGGATTACCAAAGTTTGAAGGAAAGAGTGTCATCATGGTGATTGTTGATAGATTGACCAAGTACACACACTTTTGTGCACTCTCTCATCCCTTCAAAGCCAGTAGAGTTGCCACCGCATTCATAGAGACAGTTCAAAAACTACATGGAATCCCAAAGATTATTGTAAGTGACAGATATCCTATCTTCACTGGACATTTTTAGATAGAATTATTTTCCTATTTGGGTACTCAATTGGCTCATAGCTCATCCTATCATTCTCAATCTGATGGACAAACTGAGATAGTGAACAAATGTTTGGAAGGCTACCTTCGTTACTTTGTCTCTGATAAACAAATACAATGGTTCAAATGGTTACCCTTGGTAGAATGGTGGTATAACACTTCCTTTCATAGTGCAACAAAAATGACATTATTTATGGCACTTTATGGATACCACCCTCCTTCCATCACTTCTTCTCTAAAAGAAAAATCTAAGGTTCAAGCAGTGGAAGATCACATCGAGCATTAACAACAAGTTCTCCAAATCTTAAAGGACAACCTAACCATGGCACATAATCGCATGAAACAACAAGCAGATCAACATCGTAGTGAAAGAAGTTTTGAAGTAGGGGATTGGGTGTTTTTAAGACTACGACCATACAAACAGATGTCCCTCAAGCAAGCCAAGAAGGATAATAAATTATCACCAAAGTACTATGGTCCTTATAAGGTGTTGCAAAATATTGGTACTATGGCATACAAATTGGATTTGTCTGCATCCTCACGAGTACACCCAGTTTTCTATGTTTCATGCTTAAAGAAGGTTATAGGTGACAAGATCCCAGTTCAAACTATATTGCCAGAACTTGACGAGGAAGAAAAAATCATATTGGAGCCTAAAGCCATCACTGACACAAGAATTCATCAGCTGAGGAATATATCCATTTCAGAGTATCTCATTAAGTGGAGGAAACTTCATGTTGAAGATTCCACTTGGAAAGATGAGTCTTTTATATAGAAGCATCCAGAATTACTCAAGCGTTGCGGACAACACTTGGCTGAAGGGGAGGGGCATGTTAAGCTCTAAATAGTGGCACATTACCCCTTAATTGGGGAATATTACATTAGTAATGTTATTTTATTTATGTCGGCTTGGGTCCATTAGTTGTAATTGTATCTCCTACTCTCCTATATATACCAAGGAGACATTTTCATATGGAATCATCTTGTACTTGGACATTTTATTTGGTGTATAAGGAGGTTGCCCCCTCGAAGAGGCTTATTATCTGAAATTCTCTCTTTTTCAAGGCATTGAGTACTTATTCTGAGGTTTTTCTATGTTATATTGATATTTGGTTCTTAACAAATGCTTCGTTCGGACTACGCCTCTTCACCTAGACCATACCCATACTCCATTTTAGGCTCGAGTCACACTTCTACTCTAATGCAACTCTTTCTTGTTGATATTATGGTAGTTGCGGGAGGTATTTACCTCCACATGTAACCTTGACTATAATAGAATATTCCGGGAAGCAAGAAGAAACCCCAAAGCATTAAACTTAACCCTAGAAGACAAGTCAGCTCAAGGAAATAATTAATATTAAGTATTTAGCCTCCATAATGAGAAGCCGACCCAAACAGCTTAGGAAAACAATATAAATACAAGTAGCCAGACCTCATTTTGTACACAGCTCAGAATTTCAGCTAGGAAGAAGTGTGCACTGCAGAAACTGGGCAAGTGCGCAAGTCTAGGGAGCAACTGCAACCAATAGCTACTCCAATTTGTTTTTCTGGTTTAGGCTTAGAATTTCTATTGGTTATGGTTGGACTTTCTGATCAGTCTTGGTTATCTTTGCTTGGTGCATTAGCCTTGGTTGACTATTGGTTTTCTTCTAGAATCATTCTTTGTCAAGGTTAAGGTGCTCGAGGGTGGCTTCGGCCTATGGTTGGGTGACAATGTTGTTATATTGTCTATGGTTAAACAAGCACATCCATTACTTTCTAACAGGTTATGGGCCCACACTATCTTCGGATAGTCTAACCATTGGAAGATAGATGGGGAGGATTTGCTCAGTTACAGTTGCAGTTGCAACCAGTTTTTGCTACAACAATGAAACCCTAACCCTCTTGTTGAGTCACCTTAAGTGAAAAGATTGACCTAATTTCTAGATAGCCTAGTGCGCCCTATCCTGGCACATCTCCTAGTACTCTCAACAAGCTAAGACGTCAAGTTTGAGTTTTTGGTCAAAATCAAGGGTTGACCAAGTCAAACCAATTATGACTTACTCCATGAAGTCAGAAAACAAGTTAGAAGGGGCTTCTAACTTTAGAGCATGGAAGACAAGGATTGATCTCA
The DNA here is from genome assembly GCA_009831015.1 of Picea engelmannii. Taxonomy (NCBI): domain Eukaryota; kingdom Viridiplantae; phylum Streptophyta; class Pinopsida; order Pinales; family Pinaceae; genus Picea; species Picea engelmannii. The sequence goes on from ML788622.1 coordinate 272,425, forward strand.
TCCTTGCCAAGAATAAAGTGTTGGATATCATGAAAGGAAAGATCGTGGAACCAGAGTTTGAAGAAGGAAAGGAGAAGGAACATCAGAACGTTGCAGTTATGGAGAAGTTCAAAGACAATGACATCAATGCCATGAGTATCATAGTGGACTCTATAAGAGACCACTTGATGCCCTACATCTCCCATCTTGAGTCATCTAAGAAGAAGTATGATGCCCTAACTAACCTCTTCTCAGTCAGAAACATTGGACAAGTAATGAGTCTGAAAAATGAACTCTGTGACATGAAAATGGATGATGATGACAACATAACATCATACTTTGTGACAATCTTTCAGTTAAGAGATCAACTAAAACCTATTGAAGAAATCATTTCAGAGAAGGAACTGGCAAATATAGTACTCAATGGTCTTCCTAAGACATGGGATGCATTTGCTGCAAGCATGAACACAAGGAAGGAGTATCCCGCATTTGAAGAGCTTTGGACTTGCTGTGCACAAGAAGAATCAAGGATTAGTGCAAAAGAGAAATCCCAAAAGAAATACAATGATCAATCTTTCACAACAAGGTTCAAAGATTTCAGGAATAAAAAGAAGTTTGGCTTAAAGAAGAAACCAAATCAAGAGAAAGATATGTCAAAAATACAATGCTTCAACTGTCGAAAATATGGTCACTACAAGAATCATTGTCCCGAGTTAAAGAAAAGGAAAGAAACAAACAAAGCATCAGTTGCCGAATAAAGGGAACCATCAAAGAAGGCCAAGCAGGATAAAACATACTTTTTCTTCTAAGACAAGGTAACAATATTCTTCATAATTCTTGTACATACCATGTTTACATAGTTTATGTACATATCTTACATGTATATTTCTTAGAAAATAAGATGTTCAAAGAGAAACAATACCTACAGAAGAATAACAAGATAAGGATTTCTATCACGATGACTACAAGTCAAGCAATACAAATGAAAAGATGAAGTACATTGACAATCCTTGGTAACAATTCATGTGGAAGATATTACAACTACAAGATAAGCTGAAATCAGAATCAAACTTGAGAAAACCTGGAAGAAGTAAAAACAGAAAGAAGTCAGCAATCAAGAGGAAATTAAAAAACAAAAAATACTTGTGACACTTTGCAGAAGGCAATAAGGATGCAGATGGAAGCATGGACTCTCCTAGATGGAGGGAGCCAATTATATAATTCCAAAAGAAGAGCATGCATTCATGCATGAAGCAATGATTTGGAGGGAGCTAATCCTAAATAATATGACCCATTGAGGATTATGAAGTATCTATCCATGTTCACATCAATGGTAGCAACCATAAAAAGCAACACATGTTCAGTTTGACTTTAGAAGAAGTCTTCTTTGAAAAGAACCCTTAAAGTATCCCTGGTTGTCCATCCACATCCATGATCCTATGATGAAAGGAAGAAACTGAAATCTTCAGAGCATGGAATCGATAGAAAAATCCATGAACCCAAGAGCTAAACAAAAACATGAGGAAGAACATGAAGATTCTAAGAGAGAAAGAAAAGTGAGAACAACCAGTCATTATATCGAGAATCAAAAGATTACCATCTTGGTTTTAACCCACTAGAAGCAATCAAGCAGAAGAAATGAAGGTTGTGATGAAGAACAGTGTATGAAAGGCTTATGAATGGAAGCATCACGAGATTCAGAACTAGAGGTTCTCCCAGATGGAGGGAGAATACTATGATGATAGCTTGTTCCAAGTATCCATACATACCTCTACCTAAGCCATTATATCGTCTACAGTGTCCATAGGTTGGAGTTTACATCAGATGAATGTAAGTATTGTTCTCCTTAATAGAGTAATTGAAAAAAGAAGCGTATGTAGAGCAACCTCAAGGTTTTGAGGTATACCATAATGAGATTCTTGTATGCAAATGGAAGAAGACAACTTGCTGCAAAGCCTCCAATGAACAACAAAGGCGTGGTGAAAAATTTCTATAATGGAGATATTGTATCATAATGGTTACTCAGAAGTCTAGGATGATGGATTGAAAAATCCATGACAAACTCTCATGATGACAGAAGAAGTGCCACTTAGATATGTTCCAGTTTGACCCTTTCCACGATGTCATGAGCAAGAAAGAAACAAAAGGAGATGAATCCAACCATGATATATTGTAATGATCAAGAGCTATATGAAGCCTTCAGATAAAACCAGTGTTCTAGAAAGACTAAAATCTCCACAGATGAGCAGATAGCAGATACTTTGATAAAACCTCTATCCAAGATGAAAAAGTTTGCGTACTCAAGAAATAAGTTGGAGCTTGTGGAGATGACTTCCTTATTGAAAAGGGAAGAGATGACTCCCAGGTTGGGAGGGAGAACTGATGTGTCATTGATTTATGGACAATCATTTTTCAGTTCAAAAAATGGTCCAGGATGAGCAGTTCCTTTCCAGTTCAGAAAGTGGTTTGAGATTTATGACGGGTAGGCATTTTCTAGTTCGGAAAATGGTCCATATTGAACGGTCATTTTCGTAATGAAAACGGTTTGATAGATTGTTGATGTACCATAGACAACGATTCCCCTTGTGGTCAGTGTGGGGGAATGGTCTAGGACATTATTTCTTCTTGACAGTCACTCTCAGTAGTGGTCAAGAAGAATGGTTTTCCTTGTCGGGCAGTGATTCTTTCGAAGTTCACAGTTGTGATCAGTTTCGAAGAATGGTCTGTTTTGGAGGTTGTTGCAGGACAGTCATTCCCTAGGGTAGACTCATTCTCTCCAGGTTGGAATTTTTTTAGTGTCGGAGGAATGGCCCAGTTAGGTGAATGGTCTAGGTTCAACAATTAGGGACAAGTGTTCCCTAAGGAAGACTCATTCTCTCCAAGTTGCACTTTGTTTAGTGCCAGAGGAATGGCCTAGATAGGTGAATGGTCCAGGCTTAGAAATCAAGATAGTTATTCTTCTATGCTTGAGAAGAATAGTCAAGTAGTTCATGGTTGATGTTTTACCTTCTAAGGGCAGATGCTCTTCCAGATCTCACATATGTGAGTGGAAGAATGGCCCAGATGACTCAGTTTATATCATGACATTGTTTTTTTTATGCAGGTTGATATCAGATGATATGATTGTTATGGAGAGTGTATGTCTTTGGAAAGTAGATGTATGCTACTGTATTGGTGGATGTGTTCCACTGGTTGTGACTATGTTTCACTGATTAAGTAGATGTGTGCTACTTGGCGTGGTAGTGTACCACTGGATTGTAGTTGTGTACTACTATGGATAGACACAGTTGTGTTCTATTGAATGACATTGTTCTGATTGCTATGTAGACTATCAGTAGTGTTGAAAATGATTATCAACTAGATGGATGGTCAGTGTACTGATGGACAGACATTCTCCAGACAGAAAATGGTCCAGGACATTTATTCTTCTAGGACATATGCCCGGATTAGAAGAATGGTTTTTGTATCACTCTTTGGAGTGAGTGACTTATTCAACATCATTACTCAAATGGAGTATGGTTTCAAGAGATGATGTTGTTGATGCTTTTAGATGACACTGATAGTGATGATGGTGCTCGTGAACTAATCATGAGATATTTTGTATGACTATGATGATGCTACTGGTTGAATGGTATGTTTGTGCTTAAGACCATTGCCTTCAATACCTCCCTATCTAGGAGGGAGTGTTGATATTATGGTATATGCAGGAGGTATTTACCTCCACATGCAACCCTGATGAGAATAAAATATTCCAGGAAGCAAGAAGAAACCCTAAAGCATTAAACTTAACCCTAGAAGACAAGTCAACTCAAGGAAATAATTAATATTAATTATTTAGCCTCCATAATGAGAAGTCGACCCAGACAACTTAGGAATACAGTATAAATACAAGTATCCAGACCTCATTTTGTACACAGCTCAGAATTTCAGCTGGGAAGAAGTGCGCACTGCAAAAACTGGGCAAGTGTACAAGTTTGGGGAGCAACTGTAGTCGACAGCTACCACAATATGTTTTCCTGGTTTAGGATCAAACTTTCTATTGGTTATGGTTGGACTTTCTAATTAGTCTTGGTTATCTTTGCTTTGTGCATTAGCCTTGTTTGGCTATTGGTTTGCTTCCGGAATCATTCTCTGTCAAGGTTAAGGTGCTCGAGGGTGGCTTCGGCCTATGGTTGGGTGACAATATTGTTATATTGTCTATGGTCAAACGAGCACATCCATTACTTTCTAACATTGCTTACTTAGAAAATTGTTAACATAGTTTAACTCTTAGTGTTATTTAAGCATGCATCCATGAACAAGAGAACAACCGTGGACAAAAATGAAGACAAACACATAAATAGTTTGGGTGGCGCAAATCGTGCCTAATACCTGGCTAATTCTTTGTTATTGCAAAATAATTACAATGAGTACTATTGGCTCGATTTACAACAGGGCAGAGTCAAACGACTCACCTCACCTCACTAATACACTCAAGAACAAATTCGTCACCACAAGACTCTCTGCCGCAATTGTCTTCACAACTCCCTGTGGTGCACCTTAGACGTACCCACAACCATAGACTTGTTGTCATTTTGGTTCCACAGACTTTCACCAAGCTAACACAAATTTAGGTTCTACCCCACACATGCCTCCAAAGACCTATGTTTTCAGACTTCCCCAAAACCTTCCAAAAATGTCCAACCCTTGGCTACATGTCTTCCATCTTGGAAACTCTACCTCAGTTCGTTATCACAGACTTGCCTCAAACTTTCTCTCCAAAACTCTTACCAAAATGCTCTATCCCTTCTCTCGGTTGTGCACCCTTGCTCTTATAGGATCTCCAAGGGATATTTATGCAAAACAATGCATCTCTTATGGGTGTCACGCCCCTTCGCGAACCCACACTCACCCAACTCATCGCGCCCTTATGTGGACTCAGTGCACCCATCTAAAGCCTATGCGCTCATCAAGATTTGGTCTCTTGGTTCGGTGCACCCCATCCTTGGGTGCACACCCTTTGCCTTGTGTGCTCTTCGTGTCGATCGTCATGACCCCTCGTGAGTGTGTTGATGGGGTCGTCCAACCTCTCTAGCATGCTCATATTGTGGAGGGTAGACGTGTCCACTCCTTGGGCATGCTCCCAAGTCACCTCGCGCTTGCCCAAACACAACCCAAGTCTTCATTAATCGTTCTAAGGAAAGTAAGGTGCGTGCCACGTTGGTTCCACACCTCACCATCATGCACCCAAGGTGCTCCTTCCCATACCCAAACGTCTTTGTTCACCCAACTAATCACTTCCTTCCTTGTGCTCTTCATCTGCTTGTCACCGAATCTGCACAAGGAGCACACACGCTCTGTGGGTGTCATGTGAGATCCTTACATCCTCCCCTACTCCAAGTTGTTGTTGTCCTTGGGAACACCCATCAACTTCCATGGCGTCTTTTTCCATCTTCGGATCTCATCACTGCTCAACAACTATTGCTTCCTCAACCATTGTAGTGAAGGAAAACTCTCTTCAGGATGTTCAACTAAGTGCGCCTAAGTGTTGGATACTCTTGACCCATGATGGCTTTGATACTCTGACTCTATTGTTTTTGTGTTATGTACATTAGATCCTCTCAAGATTTGAATGGGTTGGGTGATCAATCCAACTTTCACTTTTTTCACTAGAGAATTCATGTCTCCACATACAACAAACTATTTTTCCTCTGCCTCATTGTCATCCTATCCAAACCCTCTTGTTCTTGTTGATTCACCCACTATAGTTCTCAACCTGTTCTTCTCACTTAGTTGAATCCTTTCAGTTCTAAAGAAGGTTTTTCTCCTTGTCACAATTTGGAAAGTTTCCTCCACAACTCACATCTTATCATTTGCAACTTCCTTGCTTGAGTCTTTCTGTGACACCTCCACTAGGGATCATCATACGTGCTACTTACTCTCAGTAGAATGTCTCCATCTTCTTCGTTTCGCAAGAAGAATGCACCCAATAGCCACCACCAAGGCTATTGGAATACATCAGGTCTGACTTATGTTCCATGTGTGAGCATCACATGATGAAATGAACTTCCTTCAATGTGCATCCCAACTCCTCAAGTCATTCTGTAGTAAGTTTAAAGTCGTATATCCCCATGGCCTTCCTACAAAAGTTTACGATCATTGTTATATGTCGGTCTTCATCTCCTACCTCTTCTACAACCAACTCCAAATTTGGTTGAGCAAGTGCCTCCATACACTGTGTTGGCTCAAATCTTGGAGTTTCTGCGGTGGGTAAGGTTGTTTCTCGAGCTTCCACAATGTTCATGATTCGTTGTTGATGAAAATTCACTTGGTGATGTTCCTCGTGCTCCATGGAAAGTGAAGAGTCCAAATCGCTCTTACACTCACACTCATGGTTCTATAGGTTCCCCAATCGACCAACCTTTCCCATGACTATATTCATTGAATTATTCATCATCGTTTGTTGTTGTTTCTCTTCTTTCCCCAAACTACTCATAGATGTTGTGGTGTGGATGACTCCTGGTCGTTGTGTCATGTTGCAATTCTTGTTGGTGCTCCCACTGAATCCTTCTATCAACCTGATCACAAATATCCTAGGGGTCCTCTTGAGCTTCCTTTTCATCGTCAAGGGTGCACTTGGTGTTCTGGCGTTATCCAAGAATACTAAGTGACTTTCATGAATGAGTGGAGATTCTTTGGCAAGTTTGAGGAAGTCCAATCCCAAGATCATCACATGATATTCCAATGGAGCTACCAAAAAATCCATGTTGCCAAACCACTCCCCAAATCTCAATGGCATTGAAGGAAAAATCTCTCTCATTGGCATTGTGGCTGACATTCAACACTTTACACGTTCTAGTGCAATCCTCAAGTTTGCGACGAAGAGACTTCGTGGCTCATTCACTCACAAAATTGTGTGTTTCCCCTGTGTCAACCAAAGCTTCCATCTTCATCCCACTTACCGTTGTGTTCATAAAGCAGAGTTCGTCAACTGCTTCACTTTTTGGAAATTGTCCTTGACCTCTTGTTCTGAACTCTTGCATGCATTCCACCAACATTTCCATGACTTTGTTTATCTCTTCCATCAGTTTTGGCACCTTAACCACCTCTGCCAAGGGTTTTGACTCTTTTGTTGTTAGTGTGGGTTGAGCCTCTCCTCAACCAATAAAACCAACTTCCCTTGCATTGGAAAGTTCCTCATAAAATAATTTTGCGAACAAAGGTAACATTCAATCATCCTACCTTTCCTTATGAGTGGCCTAGGATGATTCTTCACTGCTGCACTGTCTTCATGGTGGATGATATCCTCCACGAGTGCTCCCAATGTAGCTAGTGGAAAAGTTTCAACCTTCCTTGTCAAATCCTTCAATCTGTTGATCTTAGACTCTATATGTGCATCAAATTTGTCCATCCTCTCCAAGGCCTCTTGGAGATTCTCGAATCACTAATTTATATTGTCTCTCTTGACCTTCCAAGTTTCACCACTTGCACCATCCATTTCGACGCTCGACCTTTATCACTTGGCCTACTAAAGAGTTTTTTGCAACTCCTTCGAACTGTCTCGAGTATGCAATGATTCTTGCATTTGTCTACACACCCAAATGCTCTGTTCACCCTCACAAACTTCGATCTTGGTCTATGTATGCACATAATACTGGGTTCAAACCACCCGTGATCAAACAATCCACCTTATCGAATCGTTCACCAAGGTCTGCACCCAGTTTTCTATGCATTCAACATTTTGGTTACTTCTACGATCAGTTCTGCAATAGTCTTAGGACAGTCCTGCATCCTGTCTTGCCCAAGTGTTTTGTTCTTTCTCAAACCTTTGTGTTTGGCCTATTCAAGGAAAGCACCTAGTTTTGACTAGAAGTTTCGGGCTTGTTCACATCTCGGCCCTATCACAACCCACTGAATCTGCACTCAGGTTGCCTCTACAATGGTTCAGTCATTGAACCTTCACCAAACCTGAGTCGGATTATTTTCAACACGAAATGAGAGTGGAGATATAATAAAGAAATTTCCAGAGATATCTCAGATATCCAATATTAATAGAAATATATCAGAGATGCAACCATAAACACAGAGATACAGTAATACACAATTTTCTATTAATGAGCGAAAATGTACATAGACTGTAAAAATACAGAGTGAAAGACTCGCTAGAATGGTGGTCGCTTATCTTTGAGAAGAGATGTGTCCGCTATTCTCATTCACAAGAAGATGATTTTACAATGAGGCTCCAAAGGCCTTTTTATAATAAAGAAAATCCAAAACCCTAACCCCAAAAGATGAAAAGCCAACAATTCTGTGGACCCCGTTTTGGGTAATTTGGTGTATCAACTTCCCGAGGGCGTAACTTTGGCATACAATCTTCATTTGGGGTGAACAATAGCTCATTGGAAAGGTATCATTGAGGATATTCATTTTGGGGCCTCAATCAGAGCCTTCGGCTATTATTAATAAGATCGATCCCGGAAAAACTTCATTTAGGCCCTCAAAATGGCCCCAGAAGTTAAAAACTGCTAAAAATAGTAAATTGCCAAAATTGTCAGAAAATTGTTTTGAGCCAGATGGAAAAGGTAGACGGCCACCTATATCCACCTGGATCAATCCTCCCTCCTTAGGAAGCAATGGTCTCCATTTCGTTGAGTGCCCGGGGGAGAGGGAAAATAGTTTGTTGAATTTGCATCTTGATGAGTTGCTTGCCTTGTTGGAGAAGTTACGTTGCTTAGCTTTTTGAAGGTTGTCGCGAACCTGTGGCTTTAAGGGTTGGACCTTTTTAACCAGTCTGGATACATGAGATGTCTATGTGCAGAAGGAATCTTTGCACTTTGTTGCAGTCTTGTCGACCTGCTTCTGTTGGATAGAAGGTGCTAGGGCCAAGGTTGTAGTGGTTGCAGTATCCTTTTGTTCACCTTTTGAACATATTGTGAAGAAGCTAAATTTTGTAGTATGAGATACTACCTTGCGACACTGTTTAGGTGGGATAGTAGTCGGAACCACCTCCGGTATCCTGTAGAGATGACCCCATTGAGTAGCAATGACACTATGGGGTCGAGAGTCATAGATAACATGGCGCTTCCACATATATGGTTGGCCCAAAAGAACATCACAGACATCCAGCAGGGCAACATCACATAATACCTCATCCTTGAAGGGTTGGATGTCGTATGACAATCGACACTGTTGGTTGACATAGAGATCTCATCCCCAGCGAAGCCACCCAATGTTGTATGGTTGTGGGTGTGGTGTTGTCGACAATCCCAATTGTTTGATGACCTCTATTGAGATGAGGTTCTTATGGCTTCCGCTATCAACAATAAAATGCAGCGGGGTCCCCTTCACCCACATCTGTGAATGAAAAAGGCACTCCCCCTCTTTAGGATATGTTGGTTCTTCTGGTCGAATTGATGCAGTTGCGACAATAGTAGTGGGGTCTACGTTGATGATCTATCTTCTGTCAATATTTTCATAATCAGATTCTGAATCAGGGTTTGGTTCCTTGTCTTTGATCTCAACCACCAATGATTGTTTTGAGTGACATTCATCAGTTTTGTGCTAGGGGATTTTGTGGAAATCACACCATTTTACAGTGTCTTTCTTCGTCTTTCCATGCCCCTTTTTTTCCTATGGCTTGGACTGGTTTTCGGGAGACTGTTTGTTAGGGTCATCTTTATCATACTTTGGTTGTTGCGGATTTGTAGACCCGAACTCTCGTTTGTTCTGGTGCTTAAATTTCTTCTCGATTTTAACAACATATCGATAAGTAGCACCGAGTGATGAGATGTCCAGAAAATCCATTTCAATTTGAATGTATCTGTGTAGAGCCCCACGGTATTTCATAACCAAATGTTGTTCGAAGTCTTTGATACCCAACTTGGTGCGCAAGGTATGGAAGGTATTCGTGAACTCTGAAACTGCTTGGCCCCTCTCTTGCTGCACTGTTGTCCATCTCATGTACTGGTCCTCATAGTTGCCAATAGGGTAATACTGTTCCTTTACCGCATCCACAAAAAAATCCCAAGTGGGCTCGACCCCATATATTCCAGAATCCTCTGTGGAACTTTGCTCCCAGTAGGTTTTCCACCAATGTTTGACATGGGGGAGAACCTTAAGGAGTGTGAAGGTGATCTTTTCCTTGTCGGGGAAATTTTGAACAAAGATATAACTTTCTAGCATATTTAACCATTTTTCTAGGGCATCTGCATCTATCTGTCCTTCAAATATGGGAATATCAAAATTAACTTGTACCTTGAAAGGCAAGGTTCCTCCAAAGTGGTCGCTTGATGAAGACAAACCTTTTTTTATTGGCAGGCGTTGAAGGATGTGGTCAAAATTCTCCATCATTTCGTCCCTCTGTCGCGTGAGAGCTTGATCAAGCAACATATTAATAGAATTGTTTTCTCTGTCATTTTTCTTTTCTTCTGCCATGGAGGGTTTTTTGGGCTTGCAAGAGCAATTTCCCTCAAGAGAGACAAGATCGAGACCCAACTTGATATACTCGGACCTCGTCAGGGACATGCACTAAAAAACGATCAAGAACAACCTGCTCTGATACCACTGATTCAGATTATTTTCGGCACAAAATGAGAATGGAGATATAATAAAGAAATGTACAGAGATATCTCGGATATTCAATACTATAAAAGAAATGTATCAGAGATGCAACCATAAACACAGAGATACAGTAATACACAATTTTCTATTAATGAGTGAAAATGTACAAAGACTGTAAAAATACAGAGTGAAAGACTTGCTAGAATGGTGGCAACTTATCTCTGAGAAGAGATGTGTCCACTACTTTCATTCACAAGAAGATGATTTTATAATGAGGCTCCAAAGGACTTTTTATATTAAATAAAATCCAAAACCCTAACCCTGGAAGATGAAAAGCCAACATTTTTGTGGACCCCGTTTTGGGTAGTTTGGTGTATCAACTTCCCGAGGGCGTAACTTTGGCATACAATCTTCGTTTGGGGCGCATGATAGCTCATTGGAAAGGTATCGTCGAGGAGATTCATTTTGGGGGTTCAATCAAAGACTTCATCCATCATTGAGAATATTGATCCCGAAAAACCTTCATTTAGGCCCTCAAAATGGCCTTGGAAGTTAAAAACTGCTAAAAATAGTAAATTGCCAAAATTACTAGAAAACTATTTTGAGCCAGATGGAAAAGGTGGGTGGTCACCGATATCCACCTGGATCAAAACCTGGGCTAAAAATTCTTCACCAAACAAGTGTTCCCTCTTCCCACAACTGTTCCAATTGTAGTAGTGGTGAAGAGTCAAGTTTGCTCTGATACCACATGTCACGACCCCACGGGACACTTGAACAGATCTTATGATCATTCGTCTCTTGAGGGTGTGCGACACCACGACGTTTCTTACTTGGTTTCTTGGCACACCAATAATACTTCGTCCGGACTACACCTTTTCACCTAGAGAATACCCATACTTCGTTCTAGGCTACTAGCGAGTCACATTCCTACTCTAGTAAAACTCTTGCTTACTTAGATAATTGTTAACACAATTTAACACTTAGTCTTATTTAAGAATGCATCCATGAACAAGGGAACAACTACGGAAAAAAATGAAGACAAACACAAAAATAGTTTGGGCAACACAAATTGTGCCTAACACCCGACTGAGTGTTTGTTATTGCAAAATAGTTACAATGAGCACTACCAACTCGGTTTACAATAGGGTAGAGTCAAACGACTCGCCTCACCTCACCAAGACATTCAAAAATAGATTTGTCACCATAAGACTCTCTGCCGCAACCATCTTTGCAACTCCCTCTGGTGCAACTCAGACATGTCCACAATTGTAGACTTGTTGTCGTTTCATTTTTGCAAATTTGCACCGAGCTAACAAAGATTTTGGTTCTTCCCCACACATGCCTCCACAAACCTGCATTTTTAGACTTCCCAAAAACCTTCCAAAAACATCCAACCCTTAGCTACTTGTCTTCCATCAGGTCTGGAGCTGGATTATCAAGTGCTTCAAGCCTAAAGCCTCCTCGAATAAGGAGAGTCTGGAACTGTACATTTAGGAATGATTGACAGATTCCACTATCAAAATATTTGGTTCTCTTCCTATTTACTTTGTCTGTTTTATCTAGTGGGCACGAAATATCACTGTATTTCAGAAAAAACATGTATCAGCTCAGGTTCTGGCTTGTATGATCGAGAAACTTACTAAAGAGTTCAAATGTGAACCCAAAAAGAAGAAAGTGTAGTGTCGTTCCATGTTGATGCTAGACTATGCAATACCGTGGGGCTTCTTTGACGGACCCAATCTGGGCAATCCCCCTAGATGCGGGGTAGGTGTTGAGTTATTTATAAATGCAAACTACTACTTTCATATAAGATATGCTCCCAGTACTGGTTCCAATACCAAGGCTGAATTTCCAGCAGTGTACTCTCTTTTTTTCTTTTCAAGGTCTCATGGTTTAAATCAGATACATGTGCTCAAATATTCTCAAGTTGTTATAGATTGGGAAAATGGAAAATGTAAAGTGGAGATCATGCGAACCAATCCTTGCTCTCCCAAACTGTGCGCCTTATTCAGGAATTTGAATGGTCTTCCTTTTCCCATATCTATCGAGAGCTGAATAATAAAGCAAATCAACTATCAAAAGAAGCTTTGGAATGCTATGATGGCTCCTTCACTACCAAGGAATTCTATGATGGGAAAGAAATTGAAAGCCTGAAATTCCATTTTTAGTTGTTACTTGGGTCTGATTCACTTTGTAAAAGTTTGTCTTGTTTTAATAAGTTGTTTCAATTCTATGTTCTCTATGAGATATGTCGGACAATGATATGAGTGTAATGACATGAAGTCGTATTTTTTTTGAGTCTTTGGTCGGTAAAGCATAAAAAAAAGTGGTAGGACGACCGTGCCACTTTTGGTATAAAGTCTGATGTTGTTAAGTTTGGTTATGAAGTGTCTGTAGGACTGAACATATGTATATTCTTTCTAGAATATAATGTTTTTTTCTACCTAGAAAAATTGACGATGATTGTTAATTTTATTATAATCAATTTTGAATTCTTTAATTTGTTTTAAAATTTTATTTTCATATTTAAAAAATATTATTAAATTAAAATTAATAAATTTTGTTATTTCAGTTTAAATTGTTAAAAAGTAATAGAAAATTATAGAAAACAAATCTTTAATAATTTAAGTGAAGATAGAACAATAACATTTTTATTAAACCATCCTAGATGCATCTTAACCCCAAATCTATGAAGCACCAAGAGGGATCAAATCTCTTTAGGTGCAAACCTCTTTTAGAGTGCAAAACTTGAGGAAAGGTTTGCACCTTAAGAGATTTGATCCCTCTTAGTGCTTGATGGATTCAGGGTTAAGATGGTGTTTCAGGGATTTCTCCCTTATGAATTGGGTTAGAGATCACATAAAGAAAACACCCAAAGATCTAACTCTAACCAACAAAAGTGGTTAAGGATATGTAACTAAATAACTACCAATGAGCAATAAGAACACCTACTTGCATTCTGAAGTTTGGAGAAGACTCCTCTTGTGAATCCATGTTCTAGTCTCTCGCTCCAATGCTTTTCTTGTCAACCTGCACAGAAAAAGAGACAATGTTGTAAAGAAGGTAGTTATAGTAACTAACTCCTAACTACATATACTAACTAGGATCAAAATGCTAGTATTACAATAATCAAATGCATATAGTTTCTACGAAAGAAGACTAATAACATGTCATTGGGATGAAAAAAATAGTTCTCATTTATCATGGATTGCAAGTAACATGAAAAGAGATTACCTGGTCCTGCTACAACACTAATTGGAACTGAAATTCAGATATCTTCACCCGAGCCACTAAAGATGGCTTGAACTCATGGTTTCTTGCTCCAAACAAGTGAAGGGAAGAGGATAAGTTTCTTCCTCTCAACAAGATAAGAAGGGGAAAGATGTTGGAAACAAGGGTTTCCAGATATGGGAGACAAATCTTAAAAGCTCGACATGAAAGGGCTTGCAGACTCAACACAATTTGACTAGCATAAGGGTGCTTCAATGAATTCCTTCGATGCTCCTCCCAATGACTCTTATTTATACTTCAAAAAGGTGGTTGGAGTAGTAAGGTGCAGACTATAGGAAGTTATTAACCTTCAAAACTCATGAACCTTGCCCAAAAAGGTACATTATGTGCACATTTTATTTTTTTGGTTCAAAATGAATGCATACACAAGTTGTTGAAGGGGGAAGAGCATATATAAAGTTGCATATGCTCTTTCTCAAATCAAAAGTAGTGTATGACTATCCATAGGATGTTTTTTAAAGATTTTAAAGAGGAATTTTTGGGAAATTTGGTTTGCAAAAAGGAGATAGATGTGGGATTCAAGCCAACAAGTACATCTATGCATATGATGTGACAAAAGATGCTATAATAAATGGATTTAGGTTGGTTGAAATATTATTTATAAAATTACTTATACTTATTGTAATTTGGTTAATAATCATAATCATGTCTAATCAATATTAATTTATTCACATTTTTTTTTATGAATTATATCATTAATATCCTTAAATTAAATTAGACATTAATATATAAAAAAAATTTAACAATACATAATTCATTAATTCATAAAATTCAAATAGAACTAAAACATTTTATTTTCAAAGTTCAAATTTATTTACTTTTACCAATAAGATGTGGATGCTTTATAACAACAATTGGTAATATAGTCATAATATGTAAATGATAATTATAACCAGACAATTGATAATGTGTAGAATTCAATTGAAATCAAATCAAAGTGTTTATGTATTAAGATGACCTTCTATTTCATGATAAACTTATAGTAAAACTTCTGTTATTTGACTGAAAACTAACTTTCTATGCTTATTAACTCACTCCCCATTTAATATATTCTATTAAATTAATTGCATTGTAAAGTCTCTTCCATATATATATATATATATTACTTTCTTCATGAAAAATATTTATAAGTACTAACAAGGATATAATCCAAACAGAAAATGATTGTTGTCTATAGAAAAATATAAGAATTAAAAAAAAAAAAATTATAAGTTTTTAGTGTGATTTAGT
>ML788622.1:295925-310045 GCA_009831015.1 Picea engelmannii
TATGTATTCGTTTAAAGATTTTCAAATATTATAAATATATATTATGTATTCGTTTAAAGATTTTCAAATATTATAAATATATATTATGTATTCGTTTGAAATAATAAAATATAATTAAAGATTTTCATTACTGATATTGTATTTTAAAAAAAAAAAAACTAAAAAAAATCATAATGAATTTATTCACATATCAAAACATTATTCATTTTGTTTAAAATGAATAATATATATATATATTTTTCTAACAAATAGAAGTCTTAATACAAACGCATCAAGTTATCATTTATTATGTGAATATTAAGTAGATCATACATATCTCCTACTGAGATAGATCAAAACACGGAAATAGTACATCATACCATGTATATTTCAAAAATTATAATTTTGTTCATATATTACAAACATTAATATTTTTTTTTCCAGATTATTGGTTGTCATTGTATTTTAATACTAAAAGTTGGTGAAGACCTTCTAGAATATGTTAAACATCATTCGCATTGTTAATTTTAAGTAGTATTTTCATACATTTCACTGAACTCTCTATAGGTTTAGTTGGTGAAGTGATTTTTGGAGCACTCTTTGGATCTATGTGGGTTGGGGAAGACTTTCTAAAATATGTTAAACATCATTCACATTGTTAATTTTAAGTAGTATGTTTCATAGATTTTAAGTAGTAGCAATTTTTGGAGCACTTTTTGGATCCATGTGAAAAAATAATGAGTAATCTAATTGTTTGTTAAAGGAAAAAACATAGAAACAACCCCAAAAAATAATAATACTCATGTTTTTTCTCTTTATCACAAATTTTGAATCACCAAAAATATATCTTCCAATTATTCTCGATAGATATTTTGATTTCGTAGCAATGTAATGCATCATTTGCATGGTTCGATGGGGCAGCGCATCTTGATGGTAATTTGTGTGGAGCGGGAGGAGTAATAAAAACACCAGATTCAACAGTCATAAGATGGATATATAACTGTGGCAGAGGCACAAACACAAGAGTGAAACTTATGGGTGCATGGGCCACTCTCATGCTGGTAGATTATCTATCTTTACATTGCCTCCATGTAATGGGGGATTCCAGAGTTGTCATTGACTGGTTGTTAAACAAAGGTAGGCTCCAGGTGTGTGCAATTGAAGGATGGAAATCCATAATTAAAGACTTAATTAAACGTTTCCAGTCTATTAGTTTTCAACACATCTATAGAAACTACAATATGGAAGCAGATCATCTCTCCAAAGAGGTACTAGGCGAACCAGAAGGAAAAAAATTCTATTATCACTGGTCTAATGGTGTTGAAGGTCCCAGGAAACATTTTAGAATCCACTAGAATTAATAGATTTTGAGGCCCTTTCTGAATTTTTTGTGCAAGCAATAGCAAGTTTTTTTTTTTTTTGAGATAGTTATTTTGACATTGTAAAGAAGACTTGGTTGAACGCTATTTTGATCTTGGTCTCATATGATAACGTATAGACCTAGAACTTTTTGGATCTTTTGGCATGGATCTATGTGGCAATGTGCTCTTGTAATGATCCTTGTTTTGTGATGAAAGATGTAAACAAATTATGTTTCTAATATAATTGAGCCAATTTTCTACTGGAAAGAAAAAAATTGTATAATTTAGCCACAATTTATTCCCTACTAACTTTTCAAATAAACCATCTATAATAATTATATTTACTACACAATAATCAACATATCCTTTCCACACTTTTTGCATTGACTTTGTCCTCAAATCTTACTTTGATTGTCCTTTCCTTGAATATGTCCTTTAACATGCTTACAACCTAATACATGTCATACAAGAAAAAATATTCAAACATCATTTTGAAATATGTTTAAAACATTTTTTCATGTTTCCTTTCATTGTCGTTGTCCAAATTCTAGTGTCAAATTTTTCTTTAAAACAAAGGTTACTAAAAATATTTGCATTTTGACAAACTTGGGAGAAAGATTTTTTTTCTAATGCCTATTATGGTGCCCTTCTCATCTCCTTAATTTTTCCTTCCATTGCACAATATATGATTCCGTACAAAACACCATTTAAATAAAAATTAACATGGTTTTCATGTCCTAAAATGATAGGAGAAACTCTACTCAAACTATGTTATGAATAGTAGTAATAAATTTTTTGGACCAACTATGTTCTAGTTTATGTTCCAACATTTCAAGTGGATACTGCACCCATCATCAAAGGAAATAGCTTGGAAAAATAGAAAAGAGAGCCAACAAGAAGAATTTATAAGTTAAGAGAAATGACATGTTGTTTGATCTGAGTAAATGGAGGAAGAATGGATGCATCTTGGTAACTCCTAGGAAAGTAACATTAGAGGAAATTTTCTCCAAAAATGGGTCTTCTAAGGAAATCATAAAATAATAATCTATGTGTGCCACATCAAAGCCATGTATGTCACATCGCATTGCCATATAAGCTAAGCTAATTTAGAATTATAAGATGAGAGTTAAAAATAATAATGGGAAGTTTAGATTCATGACAATAAATGATAATAAATATCATACAATAAATAATTACCATTAATATATAAGATAAAAATATAATAAATAATATATTATTAATATATGATAATAATAATTTATAATATATTCATAACATAATAATATAGAATATATAATATAACCATAATATAAATGAATTAATAACTATAGTATAATACTACTATAAATGAATGTGAATGTGGGAACATTAGAATAAATGTATAATGATATAATAATATATTATAATAATATCACAATAGCTTTGGTCTTTGGACAATAGAACAAATTTCTCAATTGCGTGAGTATGAATCCACTCGGCACTCTATTTTGCAAATGGAAGAGCAAAGGTGGCGGCTCAAAAGCAAGGCGATGTGGATAAAGGAAGGTGACAACAACTCAATTTTTTTCATAATTATGAGAACCTTCGAAAGAACATAAATACCATATGGGAGATTTAAACTCCAGACGACTTGATTGTACATTTGTTTAATGACAAATCCAACGAAGCGGTTTGTCACTTTAGCTCTCTTTTTGATGAACCGGCTAGTTGTCCCATTCGAGAGATATTGGAAGTCGTTTCAAAATTCCCCTATGTTTTTACAGATGATATGAATAACTCATTGACTGGAGGAGTAATGAAAGATAAAGTACTTGCTACCCTCTCCTCCATGCAAAGAGGTAAGAGCCCTGGGCCAGATGGAATAACTGTGGAGTTCTTTGTTGGGTTATATGATATAGTAAAGGACGATATTCTCAAAGTAATTCAAGAGTCCCAAAGGGTAGGATAAATCCTCGATATGTTTAACACTATGTTTATCACTATGTTTATCATCATGATTCCCCAAAAAATAATACAAGAGTTCTTTTGGTGACTATCGTCCTATCTCTTTTTGTAATGTAATATTCAAAATCATAGTGAACATTCTAGCTAGAAGGTTGTGTTGTGGCCGCAACGACCCCCCCCTTTATTTTTTCTTTTACAAGCGAAAGGAAAGGGCCCCCGCTACTAAATTTTAAGCCTATTTCCTAATCCTCTACTGCTTGAGCCTGATGCTATTCATTTTCCTACTTTGAGGGAGTTGAGGTTTGGTCTTGACTGATGATTGTTTTGATGGAGGTTTATTATCTCTTTTGATCTTATGATTTCAAATATCTTCATGCGGCTTATTTTACGTATGATGTTTCCTCGAAATTTGTGTGATGGAATTGACACATTATATTCATACCTTTTATAGATTCCAAAGTGAATGATGATCTTATTTGGCTGTAGGGTTCGATGTATAGTGCACTTCTTGAATGAGTTTGATGTTGGTTATTAATCATTTTTCTGAATTACTTATTCAAGGTCTGCATACTCTTGCTAGCATGTGGTTCCTAACATTTTCATCTTTATACTCTCATATATTGGACAACTCTTAACTTTAATCATAAGGTCACTAATCATTTCTATGTGAAGGAGAATAGGTGCATGTAGCTATCATGATAGTTATTTAATCTAGATCATAGATGATTTCCTTCGAGAAACCTCTCCTCTTCATTTTCTTCAATTTCAGTACATATTCATAAGTTTACTTAAAGGCAATGAAATGTAATATTTCTCATGTATTGGCGAGTGTTCTTTTAATCGCATAATTGATCTCGTCTCTCTCTATGGTTGCAGTAACATATTAGTAAGATATTTTCTCTTCACGATTTCTCCAGCCTTGAGATGCATGTGGGGAATCCCTTTTTCTCCTTCCCTTTTCACCTTCCCTTTATTTGAAAACCTAAGCCTAAGGCCTATTGAGTCTTCTCCTTCTTTTATTTTATTATTTTCCCTAAACAAACCTCATAGTTGGATTATGCTTGACGAGAGATTTCCAATGATTGTAATTTGAGTTACGGATTAGAAGTCATGCCCCGCCGAAGTTTCCTAAGCCTTCACTCACCTCTTCCACCTCACGGCCACGTGGCACCCACATGGCTCTCTCTCATTTGTACCATCCGATGTGGTTCCCATGTGGCATTGATGTGGCATCCACCACATGTCCTCTTCATCGTCGACATTTCTCCATTTAGGTTATGTAGTCCTCCGACCCATTCATCGATGAAAACCTTTTCATCGTTGAAGTTCTTCTTCTATATCACTTGGATGCAACCAAATTTCTGTCACTGACAACTTCCTCATGACCTTTTCGTTGTTAGGGTTCCATCACTCATGTCCTATGCACTATACTTCATTCTTCGATGACGACTCTTTCCTCTACCAAATTCAATGGCCCTCGAGAGTCGACAATTAACAGCCTCGATCATATCAGTGCTACAAAGTTAACCGACTAACAACCTCTTGCTTCCCAAGCTGACACCTTTGACCCATGGCACTTCCAACACGTTCCATCTGACATAAAAAGTGTCACTACAACTCGACCCTGACCATGACTGCAAAAATCTAGATCACATTGAAACGTGGCACATCACCTGCATTACACATGGATCCATATTTAGCTTGACACGCGGATTGACATAGATATACACATCCATTATTGAGGAAGTTTTTACTAGGTTTTCTCCCCCATGAGGTTTTCCCTGGATAAAATGTTGTGTACCTTGTGATTGTGTTTCTTTCAGTGATCCTGTTTATGCTATTTTTTTGGAAATGCATTGAATGCTCTAGTAAATTGAAAATAACATAATAACGACATTAAAACTTAACATGGTATCAGAGCTTGACTGAATAAAGAACCTTTCACTAGGTATCTAAAAACATAATTGTTGTCTTACAAGGAAATTAGGGATTTTTATTGGAGAGGAATTTCTGACCAAAAACTATCTAGGGAAGTGCACCCTACCCTAGTGCATCCTTTGGAAGCTTGAGAGCACCTTTTTAGTGGCCAGTCTCTATGGAAAGTCAAACCCTAGTTTTGACTAGTACTGAAAAACTAGGAAATCAGAACTAGTACCAAAAGTACCAGTACAGATTTGCGCATGTCAAGTTTCAAGGGGTAAAATTGGAATTTTTGGAAACAATCGGCTCCAGCCAACTCACCTCAGCCCAGTGCATCTCCTAGTAAGTTCAGATTCATTTTTTGAGCACTTTCATTTTCTGGTCATTTTCCTAGCTCCAAGTCAAGATGTCTGCAAACACCAAGCTTGTTGACAAGTTAGAAGGTGTGGAAGATTTCCATGCTTGGAAGTACAGAATTGGACTCATTCTTGAAGAGAATGACCTTGCAAAATTCATAAAAGAAAATGTACCGGAACCCGAAGAAGCAACCAAAGAGAAGTATAAGAAGGATATGATTAGGGCCAAAAGAATGATTGCAGATTCCATTAAATACCACTTGATCCCTCAAGTGTCTTTTAAGAATACTCCAAAAGAGGTGTTTGATGCCCTAACCAGAATGTATGAAGGAAAGAACATCAACTTGAAGATGAACTTGAGAACCCAACTCAAGAATACAAAGATGAAGAAAGGAGAAACAGTTCAAGACTATTTCTCTAGGGTTACTCAATTCAAAGAACAATTAGAATCAATTGGAGACACCTTGGATGAAGATGAAATCATCATGAAAAATCTTAATGGTCTCACAAGACCTTGGGATGCCTTCATCCAAACTATCTATGCAAGAAAAGAGAAACTCAAATTTCACAGTCTATGGGAAGAATGTGTTCAAGAAGAAGCAAGAGTAGCCAACCGAGAAGCCGTACTATTAATGGATGAAGATCAAGCCCTATCTTCTCATGCTAAAGGAGGAAATAAAAGGTCTCATTTCCAAAAGGAGACCCACCTTCATAAAGAATCTCACTCGCCAAAGAGATTCACCCACTTCCATAAAGAATCTCACTCTCCAAGAAGATTCCAGAAATATCATAAGGGTCAAAGAAAGGAAAAAGATTTCTCCTCTTATCAATGTTATCATTGTGATAAGATGAGACACATTGCTAAGAATTGTCTTGCCAGAAGGGAAAAATTCAAGAAGAGAAATAACAAAAAACATCATGCCCATGCAGCTGAAGATGATGAGCCACCCAAGAAGTTAACCAAAGAAGAAATTGAAGATTATGTCCTGTACATACTTGGCTCTTAAGCACATGAAAAGAACTTCGATGAGAATGAAGGATCTATCCTATGTACTAGAAAAAGGAGGTTTGGACTTGTCCACTCAGATGTATGCGGTCCAATTCCATCAACCTCTAAAAGAGGGTATGTATACTATATATCATTTATTGATTATTAATCTCGTAAGACTTGGGTTTATTTCTTGAAATCAAAAGATGATGTACTCGAAAAGTTCAAGGAATTCAAAGCCTTGGTAGAAAACCTCTCTGAAAGAAAAATCAAGATACTCAGGTCAGATAATGGAGGAGAGTACACCTCAGATGAATTTGGAAGCTTCTGCAGAGATGTTGAGATTAAGAGGGGGCTCACCACTCCCTATAATCCTCAACAAAACGGTGTAGGATAAAGAAAGAATAAAACAATTATGGAAGCAGTAAAGACTATGATTCATGATCAAGATCTTCCAATGCAATTATGGGTTGAAGCAACAAGAATAACAGTTTATGTCCAAAACGGATTGTCCCATAGTGCACTTGGATTCAAACCCCCGAAGAAATGTTCATCGGAAAGAAACCAGAAGTAAGCCATCTAAAAATATTTGGTTGTCCAATGTTTGTACATATTCCGAAAGAAAAGAGAACTAAGTTGGATCCTTCAGGAAAGAAAGGAATACTTGTTGGATACTGTGAGGTCTCTAAGTCCTTCATAATTTAGATACCAGGTAACCATCATATTGAGATCAACATAGATGTAACCTTTGAGAAAAATGCAACACTCAAAAGATCAAGGAAATGCTAGCTTGAAGAAGTATATGAACAAGAACCTATAGCTCCCAGAGTTGCAGGACAAGTGAAGGAAGTTACAGTTACCCCTGATGATGAGATTCAAGAAGATCATGATATGATAAAATCTCAAGAACCTCCTCGGATGACGATCTCTCACAAGAGAAAGCTAGCTTAGTCAAGGGAACTTATTCAATATGCAGAGAAGTATGGTTCCCCAGAAGGAACCATGAGGCAAAGAAAGAAACCTAAGCCATTCTCCAGTTATATGGCCTTGATGTGTGATCGCATAGAAAAGGAACCTAATTGCTTTGAAAAAGCCATTCAGAAGAAAGAATGGGTGGATGCCATTGTTAGAATATAATGGATGTGCTCGTTTAACCATAGAAAATATAACAATATTGTCACCCAACCATAGGCCGAAGCCACCCCCGAGCACCTAAAACTTGACAGAGAATCATTCAAGAAGAAAACCCTAGGCTAGATAGCCAAACAAGATAGTTCACCTCTCTCCAGGGATAGCAAATCAAGAAAGAATAAGCAAGACTGATCAGAGAGTCCAACCCAGAGAGACCGAAAATACAGAATGCAAAACTGGCAGCAACAACTCCTCCCAAGACTTGCGCACAAACTGGTCAACTGCAGTGCGCACAAGTGCACTTCTGTAGTTCTGAGAACTCTGGATAAAATGAAGATTGGCCTCCTGTATTTATACTGCTTCTGCCAGACTGCCTGGGCTGACTTCTCATTCTGGGTTCTAATTATTTAGTATATAATATTTCCTTTAGCCGACTTCTTCTCTTGGAGGCTAATAACCTAATACAAGTCATTCTCTTGATCTGACTTGTCTTTTAGGGTTATTAACCAATTATTTAGGGTTTCTTCTTGCTTCCCAGAATATTCTATTCTCATCAGGTTTACACGTGGAGGTAAATACCTCTCGCAGCTACCATAATATCAACACTCCCTCGTAGCTAGGGAGGTATTGAAGGCAATGATCTTGAGCACAAACATATCATTGAATCGGTAGCATCATCATAGTCATACAAAATATCTCATGATTAGATCACAAACACCATCATCACTAGCAGTGTCATCTGACAACATCAACTGCATCATCTCTCAAAACCATACTCCATCTGAGTAATCAGACATGATGCTGAATAAGTCACTCACTTCAAAGAGTGATACAAAAGCCATTCTTCTAATCCAGGCATATGTCCTAGAAGAATAGATGTTCTGGATCATTTTCCGTCTGGAGAATATCTGTCCATCAATACATTGATCATCCATCTAGCTGATAATCATTTTCAACACTACTGATAGTCTACAATGCAATAAGAGCAATGTCATTCAATAGAACACAATTGTGTCTATCCATAGTAGTACACAACTACAATCCAGTGGTACACTACCACACCAAGTAGAACACAACTACTTGATCAATGACATATAATCAGTGGAACACATCCACCACAGTAGCATACATCTACTGTCCAAAGACATACAATCTCTATGGAAATCATATCATCTGATATCAACCCGCACAGAAAAACAATGTTATGATACAAACTGAATCATCTGGGCCATTCTTCCACTCACATCTATGAGATATGGAAGAGCATATTCCCTCAGAGAGTAAAACATCAATGATGGGATATCTGGACTATTCTTCTCAAGCAAGGAAGAATACATGTCCTGATTTCTGAGCCCAGACCATTCACCTATCCGGGCCATTCCTCCGGCACTAAACAAAGTGCAACCTGGAGAGAATGACTCTACCCTAGGGAATGCCTGTCCCTGATTGCTGAACCTGGACCATTCACCTATCTTGGCCATTCCTCCGACACTAAACAAAGTGAAACCTGGAGAGAATGAATCTACCCTAGGGAATAACTGTTTGGATAATTTCCTAAGGAAATGTCTGTCCTACACCAACCTCCAAAACAGACCATTCTTCGAAATTGCTCACAACTGTGAGCTTCAAAAGAATGATTGTCCGGTGAGGTGGACCAGTCTTCTTGACCACTACTGAGAGTGATTGTCAAGAAGAAAGACTGTCCTAGACCATTCCCCCACATTGGCCACAAGGGGAATCGTTGTATATGGTACATCATCAATCCATCGAACCATTTTCATTACGAAAATGACCGTTCGATCTGGACCATTTTCCGAAATGGAAAATGCCTATCCATCAGAAATCTCAAACCACTTTCCGAACTGGAAAGGAACTGCTAATCTTGGACCATTTTTCAAACTGAAGAATGACTGTGCATAAATCAATAACACATCAGTGCTCCCTCCCAACCTGGGAGTCATCTCTTCCTTTTTCAATAAGGAAGTCGTCTCCACGAGCTCCAGTTTGTTTCTTGAGTATGCAAACTCTTTCATCTTGGATAGAAGCTTTACCAAAATATCTTCTTATCTGGTCATCTGTGGAGATATATTGGAGAACCACTTCTCTTTTCTGGACTTCATCACGGAGAATGTAATGCTTGATCTCAATGTACTTCGGTCTTTCAAGAACACTAGTTTTTTCTGAAGGCTTCATATAGCTATGATCATCATAGTTGGATTCAGCTCTTTTGTTTCCTGCTAGCTCTTAACATCATGGCAAAGGGCCAAACTGGAACATATCCAAGTGGCACTTCTTCTATCATCATGAGAGTTTGTCATGGATTAGCACATTATCCTGGACTTCTGAGTAACCATTATTATACAATATCTCTGTTATGGAAAGTTTTTCACCATGCTTTTGTTGTGCATTGGAGGCTCTGCACTAAGTTGTTTGAATCCATACAAGATCTCCTTCCATCTGCATACAAGAGTCTCTTTCTAGTATACCTCAAAAACCTTGAGGTTGCTATACACTTCTTTGTTTGATTACTCCATTGAGGAGAACTGTCCTTACATTTGTCTGATGTAAACTCCACCCCATGGATATAGCAGGAGATATAATGTCTCAGGAACAAGCTATCATCATAGTCCTCTCCCTCCATCTAGGAGAATATTTAGTTCTGGATCTCGCAATGCTTTCATTCATAAGTCTTCCATGAACTGTTCTTTCATCACAACTTTCATTTCTTCTGCTTGATTGCTTTTAGAGGGTTCAGATCAAGCTAGTAGTCTTTTGATTCTTGATATAATGACTGGTTGTTTTGGATTTTATTTCTCTCTTGGAATCTTCATGTTCTTCTTTATGTTTCTCTTTAGCTCTTGGGTCCATGGATTTTTCCATGCCCTGAATATTCCGACTACTTCCTTTCATCATAGGATCATGGATGTGAATGGACAACCAGAGATACTTTAAGGCTTCTTTTCGAAGAAGACTTCATCTTAAGTCAAATTGAACATGTGTTTCTTTTCATGGCTGCTACCATTGATGGGAACATGGATAGATACTTCATAATCTTCAATGGATCATATTATCTAGGATTAGCTCCCTCTTAATCCTTGCTTCATGCATGACTGCATGCTCTTCTTTTTGGAAATATATAATCGACTCCCTCCATCTAACAGAGTCCACACTTTCGCCTGCATCCTTATTGCCTTCTGCAAAGTGTCACACGTCTTTTTCCAATTTCCTCTTGATTGTTGACTTCTTTCTGTCTTTACTTCTTCTAGGTTTCTTCAAGATTGATCTTGATTTCGGCTTATCTTGCAGCTGTTACTTATGTCATAAATTCCACATGAACTATTACCAAGGGTTGTTGATGTACTTCATCCTTTCATGTGTATTGCCTTGTCTTATAGTCATCGTGATAGCAATCTTTATCTTGTTGTTCTTCCATAGGTATAGTTTCTCTTTGAACATATTATCTTCTAAGAAATAGATATGCAAGATATGTACATAAACTATGTAAACATGGTATGCATAAGAATTATGAAGAATATTGTTACTTTGTCTTAGAAGAAGAAGTCAGTTTTATCGTGCTTGGTCTTCTTTGAGGGTTCCCTTTCTTCGACAACTGAAGCTTCGTGTGTTTCCTTCCTTTTATTTAGCTTGGGAAAATGAATCTTGTAGTGACCATATTTTCTACAGTTGAAGCATTGTATTTTTGACATATCTTTATCTTGATTTGGCTTCTTCTTTGAGCCAAACTTCCTTTTGTTCTTGAAATTCTTGAACCTTGTTGTGAAGGCTTGATCATCGTATTTCTTTTGAGGTTTCTCTTTTGCACTAATCCTTGATTCTTCTTGTGCACAACATGTTGGAAAATATTTAACAGACAGTGAATGCTTGTCATTGATGGCAAGTACAACAGTGAAGATGGCATGAGTACAGGAAGTTTGGTGCTTGTGTTGCCATCAATGCCAAAGGGGGAGATTGTTGGCAAATATTTAACAGACAGCGAATGCTTGTCATTGATGGCAAGTACAACAATGAAGATGGCATGAGTACAAGAAGTTTGTAATCGATAGACAAACAGAAGATAAGTTCAGGAAGGTGAATGATCGAAGGCAACGAATGATTAAAGGAAACACAACATTGATCGAGTGATCGAAGACCCGTAAAGTTTGAGAAGAATCTCTGATCGTTGGATTCCATTCAAAAATCCTGAAAGAACGAGGGTTGTTAGATATGAATGTAGACATGAAGAGATCATTGAAGAGGAGGACAGATCTTAGCCGTCATATCCAAGCACAGGATCCGACCATCGTTGGATCAAGAAGAACCCGCACGTCCTTTAAGGTACAAGGAGAAGAGGGCGTAATCACGATATGCAAAATCATGAATTTATCTGAGTCGTCAGATCAAGGTTGACTCTGGACCGTTGATCTCATTCCATGTAGGAGTTTCATGGATCGCGAGTTGAAGAGGTCAAAGAATATTAACATCAAGAATCGTGAAATCGCGATATGCGAAATCACGACTTAATCTAAGCCGTCAGATCAAGGTGGAATCTGGACCGTAGATTCCAGTTCATGTCGGAGTTTCGTGGATCGCGAGTTGAAGAGGTCAAAGAATATTAACATCAAGAATCACAAAATCCCGATATGCGAAATCGCGACTTAATTTGAGCCGTTAGATCAAGGTGGAATCTGGACCGTAGATTCCAGTTCATGTTGGAGTTTCGGGGATCGAGAGTTGGAGGTGTCAAAGTTTATTAACATCAGGAATCCCGATATCGCGATATGCGAAATCATGATGTAATCTGAGCCATCAGATCAAGCTTTAATCTGGACTGTTTATTCCAGTCCATGTCGGGGTTTCGAGGATCGCGTGTTGGAGATGTCAAATAAACAATGCAACAAGAATGTCGATGTCGTGATATGCAAAATTGCGATTCAATCACAGCCGTTGAATCAATCTCAGATCTGGACCGTTGATCTAACTCCATATCGGAGTTTCATGGATCGCAACATGGAGAGGCAAGAAAACTATGCAACAAGAATGTCGAAATCACGATATGAGAAATCGCGAAATGATCTGAGCCGTCAGATCAAGTGTTGATCAGGACCGTTGATCCCACGCCATTTCAGGGTTTTGGGGATCGGGACTTGGAGAGTCGATATGCCTCATATCTAGACTCACGTTCGTGAATTCGCGAAAAGCACTTTAATCATAGGTGCTTGGTTATGACCATAGTCATATGGGGGAAGGAGCTAGTGCAGAAAAGTTCTGTATCGGAACTTCGGAGATCGCGAAATAAAGTGTCGAGACACTCAGCACAGAATTGCCGAATGCCGAAATGACGAAATATGATTTAAAAGAAACATCAATAAAGTTCATCCAACGACGCAGATAAATTGGAATATGATCGGAAGGTTACTGTTCTCTCTCACAGTTAACCTCTCAGTTACGAATCTGTTAGTGAAACAGATTCATGATTGCGAATCAGTTGGCGTTTCAGTTGCTCGGACAGTTGTCTTTCGTTTGCCGAAGGAGATGGGAAGTTGAACCGCCGTGATTGTGTATAAAAGAAAAATGAGACAGACAACATAGGGTTGGTTGTTCTGTATGAGAAAAGAATGAAACTGTAAGAAAAGGAAAATGAGAGGATGCACAGGAGGAGATTGAGCATACATGCAGTGTGAGATGAAACACAGAGCAGAATAACAGAACAAGTTGGAGAAGACCAGAATGACAGAACAAGTTGATGCAGAGCAGACCTACTGAACAGATTGAGGAAGAAAAGAACTGCAGA
Organism: Picea engelmannii; assembly: GCA_009831015.1. Lineage (NCBI taxonomy): Eukaryota > Viridiplantae > Streptophyta > Pinopsida > Pinales > Pinaceae > Picea > Picea engelmannii. The sequence continues at coordinate 309,396 of ML788622.1, forward strand.
ATAGTTAGAATAAGACCAGAGTTACAGAACAAAGAAAGATTGGTAAGAATTGATGTATCTGTGTAGTTGAATGTTTTTATGTTCATTTATGAAAATAGGGAGGTTGGGAGGTGCTCGGGAGGACTGTTGTCCTCAGAGGTTCAAGTGGGAGCTTGAACATAGGAAGTTGTAGCTTCCATCTGGTTGCATCCAGAGAAACCAGGGTGGCAGGGTGGTGCAAGGGAGAACAAGTGTTCTCTGTTATACAGGTTGGAACCTGTGTAACTGGAAGTTGGTGCTTCCATCCAGTTGGTGCTGGAACATATAGTGAGTTGGTGCTTCCTTCTAGTGGGTGCTAGAGAAACTAGGGAGTTGGTGCTTCCTTCTAGTGGGTGCTAGAGAAACCAGAGAGTTGGTGATCTCAATTAAAGATGATGTATAGAACTTAAAAGACTGCCTATCATTTCGAAGAAGAAGAGGTTTTCTCCCTTTATGGGTTTCCTCGTGAAAATCTATCTCTGTGTATATCTTGTGTGTGACTGATGCTTTTTACTTTTACTGTCCATATGTTGTATAATGTTGATGATCACTTGAAGAAAGATTAAGAATGTTTTAATAGACTTAATATTGTTTAAGCTCAAAGACAACTGATTCACCCCCCCCCTCTCAGT
>ML788622.1:313337-352644 GCA_009831015.1 Picea engelmannii
AGGTACTGTTGACAATAACCTTTACATTAAGTCTGAAGGTGATAATTTACTAGTTGTTTTGGTTTATGTAGATGATATTATTTTTGGCTGTACTAATGAATCATCTGTCCAGTGGTTTGCTAACTCTATGCAAATAGAATTTGGAATGTCCATGATAGGAAAATTGTCATACTTTCTTGGCCTACAAGTAAAACAAAGCTCTGAAGGAATTTTTATTTCTCAAGAAAAATATTTGAAAGAAATGTTGAAGAAGTTTCAGATAGAATATTCCTCTACAGTCAGCACACCTATGGTGGTTGGTTGTAAGCTGAGTAAAGATGACATCCCACCAGATGTTGATCAAAGGACATATCGCTCCATGATAGGCAGTCTTCTGTACATCACAACATCCCGTCCTGATATAATGCAAGTTGTTGGAATGGTAGGTCATTTTCAGTTTTCTCCTAAACAAAGTCATTTGGTAGCTGTCAAAATAATATTTAAATACCTGAAGGGAACAATAACTTATGGTCTGTGGTATCCTAGAAATCAAAATTTCCAGTTAACTACTTATTCAGATGCAGACTGGGCAAACTATGTTGATGAGAGAAAAAGCACCAGTGGAGGAGCATTTTTTCTGGGTGACTCATTAGTTGCATGGCTTAGTAAAAAGAAAGGATCCATTTCATTATCCACTACAGAGGCAAAATACATTGCTGCTACTACTTGCTGCACACAAATTTTATGGATGATACAAACTCTTGCAGATCTGAAGGTAAATTACACTGATCCCATTCCAATTCATTGTGATAACACCAGTGCCATTAGTGTCACCAAGAATCCCGTTCTTCATTCCAAGACTAAACATATTCCAATCAAGTACCATTTTCTCAGAGAACAAGTTACAAACAAAATTGTTCAACTGAATTATATACCTTCTACAAAACATATTGCTGATATCTTTACTAAACCATTAGCAGCGACCCCTTTTGGATATCTTCGTCAAAAGTTGGGGGTTATAATCTCTTGTGTCTAATCTGTTCACTTGGACAGGGGGAGTACTTATTGAATATCTGGTGTATTTCCAAGATGCTTATGGTTGACAGGGGGAGTATGTTTTGCAACAGATCAGGGGAAGAATGTTTCTTCTTTGACATTGATGTCAAAGGGGGAGAAAAGAGTTCAGGAGAGGAGATCCGAATGCATGCGGGTGCTTGTGTTGCCATAAATGCTAAAGGGGAATATTGTTGGCAAATATTTAACAGACAGTGAATGCTTGTCATTGATGGCAAGTACAACAGTGAATATGTCATGAGTACAGGAAGTTTGGTGCTTGTGTTGCCATCAATGCCAAAGGGGGAGATTGTTGGAAAATATTTAACAGACATCGAATGCTTGTCATTGATGGAAAGTACAACAGTGAAGATGGCATGAGTACAAGAAGTTTGTAATCGACAGGCAAACATAAGATAAGTTCAAGAAGGCGAATGATCGAAGGCAACAAATGATCGAAGGCAACACAACATTGATCGAGTGATCAAAGACCCGTAAAGTTTGAGAAGAATATCTGATCGTTGGATTCCATTCTAAATTCCCGAAAGAACGAGGGTTGTTAGATCTGAATGTAGACATGAAGAGATCGTTGAAGAGGAGGACAGATCTCAGTCGTCATATCCAAGCATAGGATCCGACCATCGTTGGATCAAGAAGAAACCGCACATCCTTTAAGGTACAAGGAGAAGCAACCGTAATCATGATATGCAAAATCGTGAATTTATCTGAGCCGTCAGATCAAGGTTTACTCTGGACAGTTGATCTCATTCCATGTCGGAGTTTTGTGGATCGCGAGTTGAAGAGGTCAAAGAATATTAACATCAAGAATCGCGAAATCGCAATATGCGAAATCGTGACTTAATCTGAGCCGTCAAATGAAGGTGGAATCTGGACCGTAGATTCCAGTTCATGTCGGAGTTTCGTGGATCGCGAGTTGAAGAGGTCAAAGAATATTAACATCAAGAATCGTGAAATCGTGAATTAATCTGAGCCGTCAGATCAAGGTAGAATCTGGATCGTAGATTCCAGTTCATGTCGGAGTTTCGTGGATCGAGAGTTGGAGGTGTCAAAGTTTATTAACATCGGGAATCCCGATATCACGATATGCGAAATCGCGATGTAATCTGAGCCGTTAGATCAAGCTTTGATCTAGACCGTTGATTCCAGTCCATGTCGGGGTTTCAAGGATCACGTGTTGGAGATGTCAAATAAACAATGCAACAAGAATGCCGATTTCGCGATATGCAAAATTGCGATTCAATCACAGCCATTGAATCAAGCTCAGATCTAGACTGTTGATCTAACTCCATATCAGAGTTTCATGGATCGCAACATGGAGAGGCAAGAAAACAATGCAACAAGAATGTCGAAATCGTGATATGAGAAATTGCAAAATGATCTGAACCGTCAGATCAAGTGTTGATCAAGACCATTGATCCCACGCCATTTCGGGGTTTCGGGGATCATGACTTGGAGAGTCGAGATGCCTCATCTCTAGACTCACGAAACGCGAATTCACGAAATGCACTTTAATCATATGCGCTTGTTTATGACCATAGTCATATGGGGGAAGGAGCTAGTGCAGAAAAGTTCTGTATCGAAACTTCGTAGATCGTGAAATAAAGTGTCGAGACACTCAGCACAGAAATGCCGAATGCCGAAATGCCGAAATCTGATTTAAAAGCAACATCAATAAAGTTCATCCAACGACGCAGATAAATTGGAATATGATCGGAAGGTTACTGTTCTCTCTCACAGTTAACCTCTCAGTTACGAATCTGTTAGGATTCATGATTGCGAATCAGTTGGCGTTTCAGTTGCTCGGACAATTGTCTTTCGTTTGCCGAAGGAGATGGGAAGTTGAACTGTCGTGATTGTGTATAAAAGAAAAATGAGACAGACAGCGTAGGGTTGGTTGTTCTGTATGAGAAAAGAATGAAACTGTAAGAAAAGAAAAACGAGAGGATGCACAGGAGGAGATTGAGCATACGTGCAGTGTGAGATGAAATGCAGAGCAGAATAACAGAACAAGTTGGAGAAAACTAGAATGATAGAACAAGTTGATGCAGAGCATACCTTCTGAACAGACTAAGGAAGAAAAGAACTGTAGAACATTCAGAAGAAGACCAGAGTTACAGAACAAAGAAAGATTGGTAAGAATTGATGTATCTGTGTAGTTGAATGTTTTTATGTTCATTTATGAAAATAGGGAGGTTGGGAGGTGCTCGGGAGGACTGTTGTCCTCAGAGGTTCAAGTGCGAGCTTGAACATAGGAAGTTGTAGCTTCCATCTGGTTGCATCCAGAGAAACCAGGGTAGTAGGGTGGTGCAAGGGAGAACAAGTGTTCTCTGTTATACAGGTTGGATCCTGTGTAACTGTAAGTTGGTGCTTCCATCCAGTTGGTGCTGGAACATATAGGGAGTTGGTGCTTCCTTCTAGTGGGTGCTAGAGAAACTAGGGAGTTGGTGCTTCCTTCTAGTGGGTGCTAGAGAAACCAGAGAGTTGGTGCTCTTAATTAAAGATGATGTACAGAACTTAAAAGACTACCTATCATTTCAAAGAAGAAGAGGTTTTCTCCCTTTATGGGTTTCCTCGTGAAAATCTGTCTCTGTGTTTATCTTGTGTGTGACTGATGCTTTTTACTTTTACTGTCCATATGCTGTATAATGTTGATGATCACTTGAAGAAAGATTGAGAATGTTTTAATAGACTTAATATTGTTTAATCTCAAAGACAACTGATTCACCCCCCCCTCTCAGTTGTATTAATAATTTCAACACAACAAGTCCAAAGTTCTTCAAATTTAGGATACGCCTTCCTTGTGTTCATGCTTGCGGCAAATGCATCCCATGTCTTAGGAAGACCGTTGAGTACTATATTTACCAGTTCCTTCTCTGAAATGATTTCTTAAATAGCTTGTAGTTGATATCTTAACTGAGAGATTCTCACAAAGTATGATGTTATGTTGTCATCATCATTCATCTTCATGTCACAGAGCTCATTCTTCAGACTCATTACTTGTCCAATGTTTCTGATTGAGAAGAGGTTTGTTAGTGCATTGTACATCTTATTAGATGAGTTGAGATGGGAGATGTAGGGTATCAAGTTGTCTTTTATAGAATCCACTATGATACTCATGGCATTGATGCCATTGTCTTTGAACTTCTCCATAACTGCAACGTTCTTCGATTCCTTCTCTTTTCCTTCTTCAAACTCTGGTTCCACAATATTTCCTTTCATGATATCCAACACTTTATTCTTGGCAAGAATGAGATCAATCCTTGTCTTCCATGCTCTGAAGTTAGAAGCCCCTTCTAACTTGTTTTCTGACTTCATAGAGTAATTCATAGCTTCTTTGACTTGGTCAACCCTAGATTTTGAGCAAAAACTCAAACTTGACGTTTTAGCTTGCTCAGAGTATCAGGAGATGCGCTAGGCTAGGGCGCATTAGTCTATCCGGAAATTAGGTAAATCCCTTCACTTAAGGTGCCTCAATGAGAGGGCTAGGGTTTCGTTGCTGCAACAAAAAATGGATGCAACTGCAACTGAGCAAATCCTCCCAATCTATATTCCAGCGGTTAGACTGTCTGAAGATAGTGTGGGCCCATAACCTGTTAGAATATAATGGATGTGCTCATTTAACCATAGACAATATAACAATATTGTCACCCAACCATAGGTCGAAGCCATCCCCGAGCAGCTTAACCTTGACAGAGAATCATTCCGGAAGCAAACCCTAGGCTAGATAGCCAAACAAGATAGTGCACCTCTCTCCAGGGATAGCGCATCAAGAAAGCATAACCAAGACTGATCAGAGAGTCCAACCTAGAGAGACCGAAAATACAGAATGCAAAATTGGCAGCAACAACTCCTCCCAAGACTTGCGTGCAAACTGGTCAACTACAGTGCGCACAAGTGCACTTCTGCAGTTTTGCGAAGTCTGGCTAAAATGAAGACCAGCCTCCTATATTTATACTGCTTCTGCCAGACTGCCTAGGTTGACTTCTCATTCTAGGTGCTAATTCTTTAGTATATAATATTTCCTTTAGCCGACTTCTTCTCTTGGAGGCTAATAACCTAATACAAGTCATTCTCTTGAGCCGACTTGTCTTTTAGGGTTATTAACCAATTATTTAGGGTTTCTTCTTGCTTCCCAGAATGTTCTATTCTCGTCAGGTTTACACGTGGAGGTAAATACCTCCCGCATCTACCATAATATCAACAACCATGACAAAAGAATACCAGTCCATTATAAAGAATGATGTATGGGAAGTAGTTCCAAGACCAAAGAACAAATATGTGGTATCTTCCAAATGGATATACAAGATAAAACATGCAGCAAATAGAAATATTGAAAAACAAAAAGCAAGATTTGTGGATTGTGGTTTTTCTCAAAAGGAAGGTATTGATTATGAAGAGAAAATTGCTCGTGTAGACAGATACAATTCTATCATAACCATCATAGCTCTTGCAACGAAAATGAAGTGGAAGTTACACCAAATGGATGTGAAAACAACCTTCTTAAATGTTGTTATTGAAGAAGAAGTGTATATAGAACAACCACAAGGGTTTGAAGTTGAAGATAGAAAGACTCATGTCTGCAGGTTGAAGATATCTTTGTACAGGTTGAAGCAAGGTCCTGGAGCTTGGTATGGCAGAATTGATAGTTTCCTGATGAGCTTGGGCTTTACCAAGAGTAAAGTTGATTCTAAACTTTACTTCAAGGTTATGAATGATGAACCAGTTATATTGCTATTGTATGTGGATGACTTAATCTTAACAGGAGAAGAAAATCTCATCACAAATTGTAAGAAGAAGCTTGCTACAGAGTTTGAGATGAAAGACTTAGGACTGATGCATTATTTCTTAGGTCTTGAAGTTTGGCAGAGCCTAGAGAAGGCCTTCCTTAACCAAGGGAAGTATGCAGTTGAAATATTGAAGAGATTTGACATGTTGGAATGTAAATCCATGAACACACCCATGGAAACAAAGTTGAAACTCTTGGTTGATACTTCGTCAGAATTGGTTGATGTTACTCTATATAGACAAATTATTGGTTCGTTGATGTATTTGACGAATACCAGGTCAGATATATGCTTTGTTGTGAACACCTTGAGTCAGTATCTAGTATAATCTAGACGTGTTCACCTTGTAGCTGCAAAGCATGTCATGCAATACCTTAAGGGTACGTTGGATTATGGTCCTTGTTAAACTGGAGATCGTGACTTCAAACTATATGGTTATATTGATTCAGATTGGGTAGGAAGTGCTTCTGATAGAAAGAGAACTTCGGGATGTTGTTTTAGTTTGGGGTCATCCATGATCATGGGAAAGAAAGAAGCAATCCAATATTGCTCTCAGCACGATAGAAGCAGAATATATTGCAGCATGTTTCGCCAGTCTTGAAGCCATATGGATTCAAAATTTGTTGACAAGTCTATTCGAAATGGAGATGGAAGCCATCGTGATTCTATGTGATAACTAGAGTTGCATAAAGATGATGAAGAACCTAGTGTTCCATGATAAGTCAAAGAACATAGAGATCCGATATCACTACATTCGTGATATGGTGCAGAGGAGAGTTGTAAAGCTCCAATATGTTGGCACATATGAGCAGATTGCAGATGTGTTGACCAAGCCTCTATCTCATGTGAAGTTTGAATACTTCCGAGACAAGCTTGGTGTTGTCCGAAAGGAACTCCCTCGAAAGGGGGAGTGATGTTGATGATACTATGGCATCCTAACCAACAACAGGTAGCTCCATTAGGATTTTATATCCTAGGGGATTGATCATCCCTGGACAGATCCCGAAGGTCTGGTAAGGATGGTCCGTCATAGTACTTGTGCATGTATATGTTAGCTGTGGTCAGTAGTGGTATCTTTGTTAGGATTTTATATCCTAGGGAATCTTTTGATTCTTGGGAAGATCCTAAAGGTCCGGTAAGGACGGTAAGTCAGACTACCATGTGGTAGCTTGTTAGGATTTTATATCCTAGGGAATCTTATGATTCTTGGGCAAATCCCGATGGTACGGTATGGACGGTGTGTCATAGTACCACAAAATGTTGTTGTTGCACCTGCCTCATTCTGTTGCCATATGATGATGATGTTGTTGTCTCAGCCTCGTGTTGATGATGATATTGATGATGAGAAAAACTTCTGATGATTTGTAGATATGCCAGTCAGTGTTCGAGATGTTGATGATGTTGTTTCCCTCTCTCTCTCTTTTGATGATGTTGTATTGGGCTATGTCAGTAGAATACCCTTCTCGTTAAGGGGGAGTGTTGAAATATTGTAACTTCGAAGAATATTCTAATTATATTTGAGTTATTATCTTATAGATCAAATCCCCTTTTGTGGATTGATAATGTCGGGTCTTGTATAAGACCAAATCCCCTCTTGTGGATTGGTCAAACCATATTTATATGGTGGTATTTTTAAAGTCGGTCCCTAGGGTTTATAAAGTGGTTTTAACCATTCTTGGAAGAAGTCGTCCTTACTAAGTGAAGAGACATAACCCGAGCGCCTCCTCAACTAGTATTGATAAGTGAGGATGGCGCCTCACTTGCTCATTCACTCACACACACTTCTAGTGCACATCTTTTGAAGGAAGTTGCAGTTGCATAAGAAAGGAGAAGAGAGGCGCATGATCAATCCTAGTTTATTCTTGGTGGTTTGGTCTTAGTCTTGGCATTGTATTGACAATCTATTATTGAGGAAGTTTTTGTTGGGTTTTCTCCCCCATGAGAGTTTCCCAGGATAAAATGTTGTGTACCTTGGTATTGTGTTTCTTTCAGTGATCCTCTTTATGATGTTATTTTGGAAATGCATTGAATGCTCTAGTAAATTGAAAATAACCTAATAACAACATTAAAACGTAACACAAACCACCCGTGATCAAACAATCCACCTTGTCAAATCGTTCACCAAGGTCTGCACCCAGCTGTCTTTGCATTCAACTTTTCAGTTACTTCTACGATCGGTTTTGTGATAGTCTTGAGAAGATCATGATGATGATATTCTTAAGTTACAGTTACCCCTGATGATAAGATTCCAGAAGATCGTGATATTATAGAATCTCAAGAACATCCCTGGATAACGATCTCTCACAAGAGAAAGTCAGCTTGGGCAAGGGAACTTATTCAAGATGTAGAAAAGTATGGTGCCCTAGAAGGAACCATGAGAAAAAGAAAGAAACCTAAGCCATTTTGCAGTTATATTGCCTTGATGTGTGATCTCATAGAAAAGAAACCTACTTTCTTTGACCATTCAGAAGAAAGAATGGGTGGATGCCATGACAAAAGAATACCAGTCCATTATAAAAAATGATGTATGGGAAGTAGTTCTGAGACCAAAGAACAAAGATGTGGTATCTTCCAAGTCAATATACAAGATAAAACATGCAGCAGACAAAAATATTGAAAAATATAAAGCAAGATTTGTGGATCGTGTTTTTTCTCAAAAGGAAGGTATTGATTATGAAGAGACATTTGCTCCTATAGCCAGATACACTTCTGTCATAACTATCATAACTCTTACAACCAAAATGAAGTGGAATTTACACCAAATGGATGTGAAAACAACCTTTTTAAATGGTGTTATTGAAGAATAAGTGTATATAGAACAACCACAAGGGTTTGAAGTTGAAAATAGAAAGACTCATGTCTGCAGGTTGAAGAAACCTCTGTATGGGTTGAAGAAGCTACTAGAGCTTGGTATGGCAGAATTGATAGTTTCCTGACGAGTTTGGGCTTTACCAAGAGTAAATTTGATTCTAACCTTTACTTCAAGGTTATGAATGATGAGCCAATTATATTTCTACTGTATGTGGATGACTTATTCTTAACATGAGAAGAAAATCTCATCACAGATTGTAAGAAGAAGCTCCCTGCAAAGTTTGAGATGAAAGACCTAGGATTGATGCATTATTTCTTAGGTCTTGAAGTTTGGTAGAGCCTAGAGAAGATCTTCCTTAACCAAGGGAAGTATGTAGTTGAAATACTAAAGAGATTTGACATGTTGGAATGTAAATCCATGAACACACCCATGGAAACAAAGTTGAAACTCTTGGTTGATACTTCGTCAGAATTGGTTGATGCTACTCTATATAGACAAATTATTGGTTCATTGATGTATCTAAAGAATACCAGGCCAGATATATACTTTGTTGTGAACACCTTGAGTCAGTATCTAGTAGAACCCAGACGTGTTCACCTTATAGCTGCAAATCATGTCATGAGATACCTTAAGGGTATGTTGGATTATGTTCTCTGTTAAATTGGAGATCATGACTTCAGACTATATGGTTATATTGATTCAGGTTGGGCACATAGTTCTTCTGATAGAAATGGAACTTCAGGATGTTGTTTCAGTTTGGGGTCAGTCGTGACTTCATGGGAAAGCAGGAAGCAATCCAATATTTCTCTCAGCACGACAGAAGCAGAATATATTGCAACATGTTTTGTTAGTTGTGAAGCCATATGGCTTCAGAAGTTGTTGACAGGTCTATTCGATCTGGAGATGGAAGCCACCGTGATTCTATGTGATAACCAGAGTTGCACAAAGATGACGAAGAACCCAGTGTTCCATGATAAGTCAAAGCACATAGAGATCTGGTATCACTACATTCTTGATATGGTGCAAATGGGAGCTGTAAAGCTCCAATATATTGGCACAGATGAGCAGGTTGCAAATGTGTTGACCAAGCCTATGTCTCATGTAAAGTTTGAGTATTTCCAAGACAAGCTTGGTGTTGTCTGAAAGGACCTCCCTCGAAAGGGGGAGTGATGTTGATGATACTATGGCATCCTGACCAACAATGGGTAGCTCCATTAGGATTTTATATCCTAGGGGATTGATCATCCCTGTATAGATCCCGAAGGTCCGGTAAGGATGGTTTGTGAGAGTACTTGTGCATGTATATGCCAGATGTGGTTAGTAGTGGTAGCTCTGTTAGGATTTTATATCCTAGGGAATATTTTGATTCTTGTGTAGATCCCAAAGGTCCGGTAAGGATGGTCTGTCAAAGTACCACGTGGTAGCTTGTTAGGATTTTATATCCTAGGGAATCTTATGATTCATGGGTAGATCCCAAAGGTACGGTAAGGACGCTCTGTCATAGTACCACAAAATGTTGTTGTTGCACCTGCCTCATTCTGTTGCCATATGATGATGATGTTGTTGTCTCAGCCTCGTGCTGATGATGTTGTTGTCTCAGCCTCGTGTTGATGATGTTGTTTCAACATCGTGTTGTTGATGATGTTGTTGTATCAGCCTCATGCTGTTGATGATGGTGTACAAGCCTCGAGTTGGTGATATTGTTGTTTTAGCGCTATTGATGTTCATGTTTTAGCTTCATGCAGTTGATGATGAAGATGCTACTCCAGCTCCATGCTGTGAACGATGATGATATTGATGATGATAAAAACTTCTGATGATTTGTAGATATGCCAATCAATGTTCCAGATGTTGATGATGTTGTTGCCCTCTATCTCTCTCTCATGATGATGTTGTATTGGGTTATGTCAGTAGAATACCCTTCTCATTAATGGGGGAGTGTTGAAATATTGTAACTTCAAAGAATATTCTAATTATATTTGAGTTATTATCTTATAGATCAAATCCCCTTTTGTGGATTGATCAAACCATATTTATATGGTGGTATTTGTAAAGTCAATCCCTAGGGTTTATAAAGTGGTTTTAACCACTCTTGGAAGAACTCAACCTTACTAAGTGAAGAGACATAACCCTAGTGCCTCCTTTACTAGTATTTATAAGTGAGGATGGAGCCTCACTCGCTCATTCACTCACACACACTTCTAGTGCACATCTTTTGAAGGAAGTTATAGTTGCAGAAGAAAGGAGAAGAGAGGTGCATGGTCGGTCCTAGTCTATTCTTGGTGGTTTGGTCTTTAGTCTTGGCATTGTATTGGCAATCTATTATTGAGGAAGTTTTTGTTGGGTTTTCTCCCCCATGAGGGTTTCCCAAGATAAAATTTTGTGTACCTTGTGATTGTGTTTCTTTCAGTGATCCTCTTTATGATGTTATTTTGGAAATGCATTGAATGATCTAGTAAATTGAAAATAACCTAATAACAACATTAAAACGTAACACAAACCACCTGTGATCAAACAATCCACCTTGTCAAATCGTTCACCAAGGTCTGCACCCAGTTGTCTTTGCATTCAACTTTTTGGTTACTTCTATGATCGGTTCTGCGATAGTCTTAGCACAATCCTACATCTTGCCTTGCCCAAGTGTTTTGTTCTTTCTCAAAACTTTTCGCTTGGCCTACTCAAGCAGAGCACCCAGTTCTGACCAAAAGTTCTGGCTTCATACACAACTCAACCCTTTCACAATTCACCGAGTCTGCACTCAGGTTGCCTCTACAATGGTTCAGTCCATTGAACCTTCACCAAACCTGTGCTCAAACTTCTTCACCAAACAAGTGTGCCCTCTTCCCATAACTGTTCCAACTGCAGTAGTGGTGAAGATTCAAGTTTGTTGTGATACCACCTATCTCGACCCCATAGGATGCTCAAATGGATCTTATGATCATTCGCCTCTTGAGGGCGTGAGACACTGCGATGTTTCTTACTTGATTGCTTGGCACACCAATACTACTTCATCCGGACTACGCCTCTTCACCTAGAGCATACCCATACTCCATTCTAGGCTACTGGCAAGTCACATTCCTACTCTAGTGCAACTCTTGCTTACTTAGACAATTGCTAGCACAATTTAACACTTAGTCTTATTTAAGCATGCATCCATGAACAAGAGAACAACTATGGAAAAAAATGAATCTTCCATTCTAGTTTTATTTGAATATTATGTATATAGTTTTCTTTGAATATTATATTGAGTCCTTGGGCATGCCCATGTTGTTGAGGGCAGACGAGTCAACACCTTCGAGCTCTTTTAACATAGGGCACCACTGAACATCTACCTCCTGAAACTTTGTCAACTTCATTAACCATCATATGTTCAGTTTCACACATTTTTTGCCCACAACTCCTCCAAACATAACAATGTTTCCATACTTGAAAGCTCTTCTAACTCATAGCACCTACTAGCATTTTCCTTTCGAAGCTTTGTCAACTACAATAACCTCATATGCTCTTCATCTCAACACATCCCTCTGAGCCCAATAGCTCCATAGATACCAATGTTTCCAAACTTGGCAGCTCTTCCAATGTAGAGAAACCAATAACATTTAAGACACGAAGATTTATCAGTTGTGCCAACCCCCATATACTCTTCTCACATCCATATGCCCCTAAAAGCTCCAAAGATACCAATAATTCCATACTTTGCAGCTCTTCTAACTCAGAGCATCCACTAACATTTAGGTTTTGAAGCTTAGTCTGTTGACCCAACTCCTGTATCCTCTTCAGATTCACACATCCCTCTGCTGCTAGCATCTCCAAAGATACCACTCAGAGTACCTAGTAACATTTAGGTGTCGAAGCTTTGTCAGTTGCGCCTGCCTCGGTTATGCTCTTCAACTTCACACATCTGTCTACCTCCAAATATACTAATGTTCACATAGTTGGGCAACTCTTTTAACTGAGAGCACCCACTAACACTTAGGCATCCCAACTTTGACAGCTGCTCCAATCTCTGTATGCTCTTCAACTTCACACATCTATCTGCCCGCAACACTTCCAAAGATATCAATGTTGCCATGAGGACTAGATGACTTTTGGAACTGTGGATAACTGTGCAGAGGCAAGTAGGTAAAGGGTTTATCTTTTTTGTTATAAATTATGATTGCGTCAAGGAATAATCAAGAGAACACATTTTGACATTGTTGTTATAGTTTATAAGCAGTATTAGTGGACATTGTTGCCATTGTTTTTGCAATATTGTTGAAGTTGTTTGTAAGCATTATTGTTTTTGCAATATTGTTGAAGTTGTTTGTAAGCATTATTGTTTTCACAATATTATTTAAGTTGTTTGTAAGCATTATTAGTGGACATTGTTTATAAGTAATAATAGTGGACATTGTTAACATTGTTTATAAGCAATATTAGTGGACATTGTTGACGTTGTTTATAAGCAATATTAGTGGACATTGTTGACATTCTTTTTGCAACATTGTTGACATTGTTTATAAGCAATATAAGTGAACATAATTTATAAGCAATATTGTTGTTTTTGCAAATAAATGTATTCTTTAAGAATGAGTACTTAGAGGCAAATAAATGTATTCTTTAAGAATGAGTACTTAGAGGCATGGATCTAGGAGTGGTAAATAAAGATTTAATGGATTGAATTTTCTCATAATTCATTATGTCATAATATTAAATTTGATATATACCTACCCATGAGTAGGTCAAATTTTTAATTATATACATTATTATTTAATATTGTATTTTGTATTGAAATGCAATTCACAAAATTATCTAACAACCCACTATTATTTTGACAAACCATTCCTAAAGTTGGGGTCCAAAAATTGAGACAAAGCTCACTCTCTTTGAAATAATTTCACGAACTCTATTAATTGGAAAATTACTTTTTGTTCCTCTAACTTAGTCTTTCTAAAGGAAGACCAAATGTGTATACAAAGTCAAAATGTGTATACAAAGTCAATGGTATTTTGAAAAACAATTAATATATTTTTTAATACGAAAATCTATTTGAATCCCAATTTTCTTTTAATCAATTTTAAAAATTCAAAGTATTAATTTTCAATACAATTAAAAACCAAGGTATACTAAAACCATTCAATACCCAAATTTGCAAGGAAAGGATTGATTTTGTATAGAAGTTGTGCTTCATGAGGTAAGAATCATAATCATACCATATTGAATAATTTTAACATTCAACTCATCATTATAACTTGAATAATTTTAACATTCAACTCATCATTATAAGTATTTGTAATGTTTTTTTAAATAATATTAAGTAATTAAAGATTTTCATTAAGTATTTTAAAAAAAATTAAAGTATATTTTAATGAATTCATTCACATATTAAAATATTATTTATTTTGTTTAAAATAAATAAAAAATATTTTTTTTTTTAACCCATAATATATATATATATATATATATATATATATTTTAACAAATATTTTTTAAAATATTATAAATATTTGTTATGTATTTGTTTGAAATAATAAAATATAATTAAAAATTTTCATTACTCGTGGTGTATTTCTTTACAAACTACAAAAACATAATGAATTCATTCACATATCAAAACATTATTCATTTTGTTTAAAATAAATAAAATATATATTTTTTTTAACAAATAGAAGTCTTGAATACAAACACATCAAGTTATCATTTATTATGTGAATATTAAGTAGATCATACATATCTCCTACGTAGATCGATCATAACATGGAAATAGTACATCATACCATGCATATTTCAAAAATTATAATTTTGTTTATGTATTACAAACATTAATATTATTTTTTTCCAGATTATTGGTTATCATTGTATTTTAATATTAAAAGTTGGGGAACATCTTCTAAAATATGTTAAACATCATTTACATTGTTAATTTTAAGTAGTATGTTTCATACATTTGACTGAACTCTCTATAGGTTTAGTTGGTGAAGTCATTTTTGGAGTACTCTTTGGATCCATGTGAGTTGGGGAAGACCTTTTAGAATATGGTAAACATCATTCACATTGTTAATTTTAAGTAGTATGTTTCATAGATTTTAAGTAGTAGTAATTTTTGGAGTACTTTTTGGATCTATGTGAAAAAATAATGAGTAGTTTAACTGTTTGTTAAAGGAAAAAACATAGAAATAACCCCCAAACATAATAATATTTATGTTTTTCCTCTTTATCACAAATTTTGAATCACTACAAATATATCTTCCAATCATCCCCGAGAGATATTTTGATTTCGCAGCAATGTAATGCATCATTTGCATGGTTCGATGGGGCAGCGCAACTTGATGGTAATTTGTGTAGAGCGGGAGGAGCAATAAAAACACTAGATTCAACAATCATAAGATGGATATATAATTGTGGCAGAGGGACAAACACAAGAATGAAACTTATGGGTGCATGGGCCACTCTCATGCTGGCAGATTATCTGTCTTTACATTGGCTCCAGGTAATGGGGGATTCCAAAGTTGTCATCGACTGGTTGTTAAACAAAGGTAGGCTCTCGGTGTGTGCAGTTGAAGGATGGAAATCCAGAATTAAAGACTTAATTAAACGTTTCCAGTCTATCAGTTTTTAGCACATCTACATACACTACAATATCGAAGCAAATCATCTCTCCAAAGAGGCACTAGGCAAACCAGAAGGAAAAATTTTCTATCATCACTGGTCTAATGGTGCTGAAGGTCCCAGGAGACATTTTAGAATCCACTAGAAATAATAGATTTTGAGGCCCTTTCTGAATTTTTTGTGCAAGCAATAGCAAGTTTTTTTTTTTTTTTTGAGATAGTTATTTTGACATTGTAAAGAAGACTTGGTTGAACGCTATTTTGATCTCGGTCTCATATGAGAAAGTATAGACCTGGAACTTTTTGGATCTTTTGGAATGGATCTATGTGGAAGTGTGCTCTTGTAATGATCCTTGTGTTAGCGTCGGAAGTCACTCTTGGATTGCTTGCAGGAGCAGAGCCCGACACCCATCAGTTTAATGTCACGATTTGTTTATAAAGGGGTGATCAAATGGAAGTAAACTCAGAACGATATCGTCTCAACTCTGAAACTAGGCCAGACATGCATGGGCGAGTGAGGTCTTAGAGAAACTTCAAACAGTGAGTCGTAATAAGGGTGAGTAGGAGGAAGACTTGCATAAGAAGAGTGCAGGGGTCTGTTATAGACATCAGGTTTCTAAGAGACTGTGAGATGAAACATCTAAAGGCACGATCTTCTTACATCCAAATGCAGAGAACCAGGGAATACAATAATGCAACAGTAAATCCTTTATCGTAGCATAACTGTAACAATTCATGTGAATCAGTCGATCATGAACTCTCTGGTATAAGATGAAAACATAGACGGAGCAGGAAAACTATTTGTCATAAAACAAGAAATCTCAAACATAGATGCATAACCATAGAACTAGAAAGATCATTAAAACTTTACATTCGGGAGCTTTGCTCTACCATCGATAGATACCAAAATGGCGAAAACGCCTGCATATACTCAAAACAACAACAACAACAAAATCGAGACGTTGCATTAAGAGCTTTGCATCTGCATGGCTTCTGACAATCTACACTTGCAGTCTCTGGGCGATCGTGCACCTATGGAAAACGCAATCAGGCTTCTGACAGTTCCGCAGGTGAATCGACGTGCTCTTAATTCATAGCTGGACTTTCCTATTATGGTGGAGGCGATGTCTAACCACCATCAACTACCTCAATAACTACTTCATTGGGATTGAGGATGGCTCGACCAACTCGGCACCTTTAGGACGTGGAAGACCCTTTGCACTGCCACCTGGATTAGCTAAGCGGCCCGATGAATAGGCGTGGAGGCCAGCGCAAAGGATGGGGCACATGACGGGAGTGGTGGCACCAAAACCGTGGGGGAAATCAAGAAGCAATGAGGTGTAAGAGAGGTGGCAGGAGGAGACACATGGCGGAAGGCATTAAGTGGAGGGGGCAGGAGATGAGACATAATGGGCACACTTTTTAGTGGGAGGATGACGTGGAAAAGAGCAGGACACCTGGCAGGCGGTGAGTGGAAAATGAGATGGGAAAAGGGGCCACATGGGCCAGAAGAGGGGAGATGGACAGATGTCGGAGGATGAGGAAAGGGCTAAAGGGAGCAAACCTCATCGCACGGTTAGGTGGAGAACAGATGGCGAGATGACATGACAAGAAAGGGGGCCTCACATTGATTTTAAACGCAGAAAGACAGATGGTGTCTGAATTGTTTGTGCGCCATTGATCCGGGCGCTCTTGATCACAACCGTCGGAGAGATGCATTCTTGATTCTGGACCCCCCCCCCCCCTCTGCTTAAAGGTAGAAAGGAGGGGGGGCTCCGGAATTACCCTGTACGCCGTTGATCCGAGCGCTTCGATCGTGGCCATTGAAGAGGTGCGCCCTCGATTCTGGACCCCCCCCCTCTGCTTAAAGGTAGAAAGGCGAGGGGGCTCCGAAATCCCATGTGCGCCGTTGATCCGGGCGCATGAATCTATGCCGTCCAAAATTGCTGACCGCTTAATCACAAGCACATTTGTGCCCCGAGCTTATAGTAAATGGGTTTGTCACCCACTCCTTCGTATTCTAACCCCCCTTACCAGAAATATTGCTAACATTTGGCTCCATGGGGGATAGAGTCATCCCTGTGATGCTCTAAGAACACTTTTGCAGATTCAGTGCCTTGCTGTTGGGCTATGGAGTCATTTATTAACCTGAAAACAAAAACAATATTTACAAAAACAAAAGAGCCGACTGCGGCTCACAAAAAACATTTTTTCAAGAAATGCCCATTTACTGGGCCACTAAAAACTTCTTTTTCTTCCAGATCCTCCAACCTGTAAGTGTTGTTTGAAAATGCTTCAAGGATCTTGAAAGGCCCAAACTAGAGGGCATCGAACTTACTGTGCTTGCCCTTTTCCTGCTTGGGTGCATCCCATTTGAGCACCAGATCACCCTGTTTGAACTCTTTCTTTTTGCCTTTCCTATCAAAAGCCTGCTTAATCTTCTGCTGATGATTGTAGGACTGGTTCATAACCTGCTCTCTAATCTGCTGCACTTCCACCAACTGATGAATCCTTCTGACCATATGATCAGGCTCTCCTTCAAGGTCCTGGAGGAATTTTTCCACACATAAGGCAAGCTGAGTAGGGAAGACGACCTCTGTTCCGTAAGCAAGTTGAAAAGGTGAGATGCCTAGGGACTTCTTTGTTGTTACTTGGTCGGCCCATAGAGCGAATTTGAGCTTCGAATCCTAGGCCCTTTTATTGTCTTCCAGCAGTTTCTTAATGAGCTTGATCAGGCTTTTATTGGAAGATTCCGCCAGTCCATTTCCTTGAGGATAATAGGGAGTGGAGTGAATCAGTGAGATCTCATACTGTTCACAGAACTTGATTAGAGGCTCAGACCGGAAGGGGGAGGCATTATCAGTGACAATTCTGCTAGGGCAGCCAAATCTGGCTATGATGTCCTCCAGGAAGCTGATAATTACTTTGTGAGAAGTGCTCCTGGTGGGAACAACCTCTATCCACTTGGTGAAATAGTCTATCATGGTCAGGATCCATCTGTGCTGGCCACTTGAAGGAGGATGAATTTCTCCAATGAAGTCCAATCCCCACTGCTGAAAGGGTGCTGAAACTACTACAGGCTTCAATGACAGAGATTTGAGCTGCTACTTTCCTGAGAAATTCTGGCATTTGATGCAAGCTCTGGTTTCTTTGCAGACATCAGGGAATAAAGTGGGCCAGTAATACCCAGCCCAGAGGATCTTATGGGCCGTGGTCTTCTAGAAATGATGACCCCCACAAAGGCCACTGTGAAAATCAAATGTAACCTGTTGGCCTTCATGTGGGTCCAAGCATCTTAGAAATACCCCTAGAGGGTCTTTCCAGTATAAGGCTTGGTCAATGAGGCAATATATGATCGCTTTGAGCTTTAAAGCTCTTGCCTTTCCTTTTCCCATTCCATCAGGAGGCTTCAATTCTTGCAGAAAGTACAAGACATCCTTGTACCAGGGGCATGCTGCTAGGGATAGGGCACCCTGAAAATGCTTGTTGGATGACTCAGCTTGCTCATTGATGAAGTTAATCCCCAAAGCTTTGCAATTGGATTCAGCCACCAACCTGGCTAAACCATGCCCCTTTATTAATTTGGTGGGCTTAACCTCCAAATCAAACTCCAGGATCTTGGCAATCCATTTACCTCTTCTCCCATCTATGTCAGGCTGCATGAGGATGTCCTTCACAGAGGCCGAAGGAACATATGCAGTGATCTTTGAGTGCAAGACATAGACTCTGAAAGCTTTGAGGGCTTTCACCAAGGCATAAGCCTGCTTCTCCATGATCTCATACCGAAGTTCTGCATCTCTCAATGCCTTGCTGTAGAAGGCAATGGGTTGCTCTCACCCTTGATCATTCTTTTGCAATAAGACCGCTGCTACTGTATCACAAGAAGCAAAAGAAAAAATCAGGAAATCCTTGGAATAGTTAGGACTTATCAGCGCAGGTGCCTCAGTCAATGCCCTTTTTATCTAGACAAAAGATTCCATGGGTTCAGCGGTCCATTTCACTTCGTTTCCTTTCTTGAGCATGGCTGTGATATGTCTCACCAGCTCAGCAAAATTTGAGACGAACCTCCTCAGAAAATTAATCTTCCCCAAAAAGGCCTGGACTTCCTTCTTAGATCTGGGAGGTGACAGGGTCTGAATTGCTTCTACCCTACTAGGATCAATTCTCACTCCATCTGCTGATACTATATGGCCTAAAAGCTTCCCCTCCTTCATAGCAAACAAAGATTTCTTGGGATTTAAAGATAAGCCATACCTCCGACACTTCAGGAATTTTTTTTTCAAGTGGCAGCAGTGCTCCTCGTCTGACCTGGAGAAGACTGTGATGTCATCCAAATAGATCACTACAAACTGATCCTTTTCCCCGATGAAGGCTATATCCATCACTCACTGAAAGGTTGCCCCTGCATTCATCAATCCGAAAGGCATTTTGGCATACATGAATATGCCCCAAGGAGTGGTGAAGGCTGTTTTTTCTCGGTCCTCAAGCATGACTGATATTTGATTATACCTCGAAAGCCCATCAATCATGGATATCCTAGATGCACCAGTTACCTTCTGCAATATGTGTTCCATGTTGGGCAGAGGATAATTGTCTTTCCTTGAGCTTCTGTTCAGGTTTCTGAAATCAACACAGAGTCTGATTTCTCCACTTTTCTTTCTCACTGGAACCAAATTTTCTATCCACTCAGAATACCTCAAGGGGACAATGATTTGGGCATCTAACAATTTCTTCACTTCCTTCTCCATGACAGGTAGTAACATGGGATTTATCTATCTCAGCTTCTGCCTGAATGGCTTAACTTCTTCTTTCAGTGGGATCTTGTGCTCAATGACAGATGTGTCATAAGTTTTGAGGTCTTCATAGGTCCATGCAAACACATCAGCGAATTCCTTTAATAACCCATCATATTCCGCTTTATGTTCATTTTTCAGGCTGCTAGACAATTTGACAAACTTAGGCTCATCCTGCATGCCAATGTTGCATTCGGCTATGTCATCATCTTCACTTGAAACACCACTCTTTATTTCCACATCATTTTTGTCAAACAATATTTCTAAAGGGACCAGTCCCCTCGGAATGTGATTGCTAGGTAGTTGAATAATCTGGTGATTAGCAATTGTATTCAAGAATACCTTAGAGGGGGGGTCACCTTCGGGATTAGGGTCCTGATCAATGTGCAATGCAGAAAACTCATCGACGGACTGAAGAAATTTTTTGATTTCAAGATTGTCCTCGAACACCTTCCAATACTTTATGTTGTCCGGGATGGATGGCCTGTATCTTACCTCAACCTCATCATTAATCTTTGGTGGTAGGTGGATTTTGAACAAACTGGCTGAGGCTGCTAGGGAGTCGGCTGCGGTATTCTCTTCCCTTGGGATAAAAACAATGTTGAAAGCAGAGAAGAAATTATCAATCAAGTCCCATACCTCATTTTTGTAGCTTCTAAGCTGAGGATGTTTGGCCCGATAAATATTTTTGACATGTTGGATGATCAATTCTGCATCTCCAAACACAACCATCTCCTTTATTCCCATTTCTTTTGCAGCCTTCATACCCAGAACAAGAGCTTCATATTCTGCCACATTGTTGGTGATTTTGAATTCCAGCTTGTATGACAAAGATATGGTCTCCTGACAGGGCGATATGAAAACCACTCCGGCACCTGCACCTATACTGGAGGAAGCTCCATCAAAGAACATCTTCCAAACAGAGGTGGTTGGAGGAGTTATTTCCTGATTAAGAATGGGCTGCTTTTTGATCTATAAAGGGGCCTCAGAAGTTTTGGTGACCTGTAACAAACTAGACCCTAAATCAGTGTCAAGTGCAAAGATGGGGTGATTAGTGGGGTTTTCTTCATCACTGACAATATAGGCTAGCTGGGCTTCTCTGTATAACCTCCTGTGTTCCCCTCCAAAAACTGGAATGGTGGCATATGTGAGATCCATGTGTAACGTTCCTCCAAGTCTTTTAATCCAAGATCTTGACACAACATGCTAAACTTGGGGGGAACATCAGCTACCACAATGTCCATGACCACACTCTTCATGGGCAGCTGAAACAAAGAAACCACCAAGTCCTTGATGACTCCCAGACATTGCACCCTCCTCGAATCAAAAGAGTACAAATCATGATAAGCCTTGGTCACTTCTAGTCCTAGTTCTTCCATGACTATCTTGGGCATAAGGTTATGGGAAGCTCCTGAATCCATGAGGCAATTATGAAACACTTTATCATGTATGTTCAGGGAGGTGTAGAAGGGAGGGGATGAATCATCTCTGTCCTCTACCATGGGACCTAAGATGACAGCTGGCTTCTCATCTTGAAGTTTCACTGAGTCAGAGGGAAGCAGAAGGGACTTAGATTGTACCAGCCTAGAGAGGGACCTTTTAAAGTCTTCATTTTTAACTAGCTCAGAGATGGGGACGAGAATCCCGATCTTTTGAATTTCATGCTCAAAATTAAAAGAGGAAATAGGCTTAGGGGCTTCCCTTACCTCAGCGACAGGTTCTTTGGCTGCTGACAAAGCATTCTGAGCTTTCTTTTCCTTGGTCGTGGTTGCTACAGTTTTAGTAGGTCTATCTGTTATGGGGGGCTGACCTTGGATGTCAAAGTCTCCTTCTTTCTTTCTTGACCTGAGATTGTATCTGTTAGAAGTGTGGTCGTCCCCCTCTCCCTTTCCTAACTCATGAATCTGAATGTTCATTAGGGATTTTTCGTATGCAGACTGAGTCAAATGGGGAAAAGGAGGGGCTTCCTCAACACAGTGGATTTCAGGGTCGAATTCATCTATCTCCTCTCCCTTCTCATGAGTAACCAGGTTATTTTGGAGAGGGGCTTGAATCCGTTGATCCTCTCTGTCTTTTTCCCTTTGTTCCCTTGGGAAGGCCTGTGGTCCATTATTATTACATCTCCTGAAACCTCTATTATCAACATTTTGGGGATTTCTGTACATGGGCTTCCCTTCCAACTCCCACCTCTCCATCCTGGCAGAAAGTGATTTTAGTACTCTGGCTGTCTCATCAGTCTAATGGGGCATGGGAGAGGAACTGGATGGGGAGGCTTCAGGCCTTTTCTTAGATATGTTTCTATCAGCAGCATTCCTGAGTCGGTCAACAACCAATATGTTAGATTCTACTTCCACGGGTGCATCCTGCATGTGTGCCAAGGTAGTGGCTCTTCTCTCTCTCAGCAGTAGGCAGAAATCAGGATCAAAAGCGCTAGCGTAAGTGATCTTAGCCGAGGCTTCTGAGGGCTTTATCTCAGTTGGAATTTTGTTATACATTTTATTGAATCTCTTGGAAAAATCAGAGACAGACTCTCCTTCTTTTCTCTTCAAAGATCCAAACTCTATCATATAATACATGAAATCCTTTTTATCTCCCCATTGTCTCAAAAAGGCACTTTCTAATGCTTCGATCCCATCAGTAGATCCAGGAGGCAGGGCCTTGAACCATTTTCGAGCCTCGCCTTGGAGGCTATGGACAAAAATCCTCATCCATACGTCTGCATGCATGATGACATTATCATCTGTGAAACTGTAAAAGGCTTCCAGGTGTTCATCTGCAGTTACGTCCCCCTCACCCGTGAACTTGGGTAGCTGCTTGAGGTAACCATCTGTCGGGAGGGCATTGAGGGGCTGAGGTAACACAAGGGGAGCATACCTAGAGGCTATAATAGCCTCCATTCTAGTCATAGGGGGATTAGCACCAGCCATAGGAATATTAGGTGGAGGAGAACTTGGAGGAGAAGGAGTTCGTGAAGGGGTTGCGGGAATTGAGTCTCGAAGTGGAGTGGGGAACAAGAGAGGGTTTAAGGAGAAGGCTAACGAGCTGAAGTCAGCAGGTGCTCCTCTTTGTGTAGGAGTGGTGAAATATTCTGTAGTCTACACCGAGGAACAGCTTCGGAGGAGAGGGGAGTGACAAGAATTTCTCCCTCCAATCCTAGACCAGGAGGAGAAAACTCAGCAGGAACACTCCCAAAATTCAAGAAATGGGAAACTTCTGAAGGGGGTCTATTAAGAAACTAAGGAGGAGAAAAAGGAGTTCTCACAGAAGGAGATGGCGGCTTACCGGTTTCAGCGATGGAAACTTCTTCTGCAGAGCTCTTTCCTCTTCTGATAACTACCTTTGGGTCAGCTTCAGGTGTAGCTAGAGGCAACTGTGGATGAGACCGCGTGTGTCTGCTTCCGAAAGCCACAATTAATAGAGCAAGTTCTCCCCAGCGGATTCGTCACAATGGAGTCGCCAGGTGCACAGTAGCAATCTTGATAATTCTGATATCTGATGCACCTTCAAAATCAGTTGATCGTTGTCGTTCAACCCCGGGGAAAATATTTAACTTCGTCCCTGGCAACGGTGCCAGAAATGTTAGCGTCAGAAGTCACTCCTGGATTGCTTGCAGGAGTAGAGCCCGACACCCATCAGTTTAATTTCACGATTTGTTTATAAAGGGGTGATCAAATGGAAGTATACTCAGAGTGATATCGTCTCAACTCTGAAACTAGGCCAGGCATGCATGGGCGAGTGAGGTCTTAGAGAAACTTCAAACAGTGAGTCGTAATAAGGGTGAGTAGGAGGAAGACTTGCATAAGAAGAGTGTAGGGGTCTGTTATAGACATCAGGTTTCTAACAGACTGTGAGATGAAGCATCTAAAGGCAAGATCTTCTTACATCCAAATGCAGAGAACCAGGGAATACAATAATGCAGCGGTAAATCCTTTATCGTAGCATAACTGTAACAATTCATGCGAATCAGTCGATCATGAACTCTCTGGTATAAGACGAAAACATAGACGGAGCAGGAAAACTGTTTGTCATAAAACAAGAAATCTCAAACAAAGATGCATAACCATAGAACTAGAAAGATCATTAAAACTTTACATTCGGGAGCTTTTCTCTACCATCGATAGATACCAAAATGGCGAAAACGCCTACATATACTCAAAACAACAACAGCAACAAAATCGAGACGTTGCATTAAGAGCTTTGCGTCTGCACCTATGGCAGACGCAATCGGGCTTCTGACAGTTCCGTAGGTGAATCAACGTGCTCTTAATTCGTCGCCGGACTTTCCTATTATGGCGGAGGCGATGTCTAACCACCGTCAACTACCTCAATAACTGCTTCATTGGGATTGAGGATGGCCCAGCCAACTCAACACCTTTAGGATGTGGAAGACCCTTTGCACTGCCACCTGGATTAGCTAAGCGGCCGGATGAATAGGCATGGAGGCCAGCGCGAAGGATGGGGCACATGACGGGAGTGGTGGCACCAAAACCGTGGGGGGAATCAAGAAGCAATGAGGTGTAAGAGAGGTGGCAGGAGGAGACACATGGCGGAAGGCATTAAGAGGAGGGGGCAGGAGATGAGACATAATGGGCACGTTTTTTAGTGGGAGGCTGACGTGGAAAAGAGCGGGACACCTGGCAGGCGGTGAGTAGAAAATGAGATGGGAAAAGGGGCCACACGGGCCAGAAGAGGGGATATGGACAGATGTCGGAGGATGAGGAAAGGGCTAAAGGGAGCGAACCTCATCGCACGGTTAGGTGGAGAACAGATGGCGAGATGACATGACAAGAAAGGGGGCCCCACGTTGATTTTAAACGCAGAAAGACAGATGGTGTCTGGATTGTTTGTGCACCGTTGATCTGGGCACTCTTGATCACAGCCGTCGGAGAGATGCATTCTTGATTTCGGACCCCCCCCCCTCTGCTTAAAGGTAGAAAGGCGGGGGGGCTTCGGAATTACCCTGCGCGTCGTTGATCCAGGCGCTTCGATCGTGGCCGTTGAAGAGGTGCGCCCTCGATTCCGGACCCCCCCCTCTGCTTAAAGGTAGAAAGGCGGGGGGCCTCCAGAATCCCATGTGCGCTGCTGATCCGGGCGCATGAATCTCTGCCGTCCAAAATTGCTGACCTCTTAATCACAAGCGCATTTGCGTCCCGAGCTTATAGTAAATGGGTTTTTCACCCACTCCTTCACATTCTAACCCCCCTTACCAGAAATATTGCTAACACCTTGTTTTGTGATGAAAGATGTAAACAAATTATATTTGTAATATAATTGAGCCAATTTTCTACTGGAAAGAAAAAAAAATGTATGATTTAGCCACAATTTATTCCCTACTAACTTTTCAAATAAACCATCTATAATAATTATATTTACTACATAATAAATATTTTTTCCACACTTTTTACATTGACTTTGTCCTCGAATCTTACTTTGATTGTCCTTTCCTTGAATATGTCCTTTAACATGCTTACAACCTAATACATGTCATACAAGAAAAAATATTCAAACATCATTTTGAAATATGTTTAAAACATTTTTTCATGTTTCCTTTCATTGTCGTTGTCCAAATTCTAGTGTCGAATTTTTCTTTAAAACAAAGGTTACTAAAAATATTTACATTTTGACAAACTTCGAAGAAAGATTTTTTTTCTAATGCCTATTATGGTGCCCTTCTCATCTCCTTAATTTTCCCTTCCATTTCACAATATATGATTCCATACAAAACACCATTTAAATAAAAATTAACGTATTTTTCATGTCCTAAAATGATAGGAGAAACTCTACTCAAACTATGTTATGAATAGTAGTAATAAATCTTTTGGACCAACTATGTTCTAGTTTATGTTCAAACATTTCAAGTGGATACTGCACCCATCATTAAAGGAAATAGCTTGGAAAAATAGAAAAGAGAGCCAACAAGAAGAATTTATAAGTTAAGAGAAATGACATGTTGTTTGATTTGAGTAAATGGAGGAAGAATGAATGCATCTTGGTAACTCTTAGGAAAGTAACATTAGAGGAAAATTGATCCAAAAATGGGTCTTCTAAGAAAATCATAAAATAATAATCTATGTGTGCCACATCAAAGCCATGTATGTCACATCACATTGCCATATAAACTAAGTTAATCTAGAATTATAAGATGAGAGTGAAAAATAATAATGGGAAGTTTAGATTCTTGTACATGACAGTAAATGATAATAAATATCATATAATAAATAATTACCATTAATATATAATATAAAAATATAAGAAATGATATATTATTCATATATGATAATAAAAATTTATAATATATTCATCACATAATAATATAGAATATATAATATAATCATAATATAAATGAATTAATAACTATAGTATAATACTACTATAAATGAATGTGAATGTGGGAACATTAGAATAAATGTATAATGATATAATAATATATTATAATAATATCACAATAGCTTTAGTCTTTGGAAAACAGAACAATTCTCTCAATTGCGTGAGTATGAATCCACTCTACCCTCTATTTTGCAAATGGAAGAGCAAAGGTGGCGGCTGAAAAGCAAGGCGGTATGGATAAAGGAAGGTGACAACAACTCAATTTTTTTTCATAATTATCAGAACCTTTGAAAGAACGTAAATACCATATGGGAGATTTAAACTCCAGACGACTCGATTGTACATTTGTTTAACGACAAATCCAACGAAGCGGTTTGTCACTTTAGCTCTCTTTTCGATGGACCGTCTAGTTGTCCCATTCAAGAGATATTGGAAGTCGTTTCAAAATTCTCCTGTGTTTTTACAGATGATATGAATAACTCATTGACCGGAGGAGTAATGAAAGATAAAGTATTTTCTACCCTCTCCTCCATGAAAAGAGGTAAGAGCCTTAGGCTAGATGGACTAACTGTGGATTTCTTTGTTGGGTTGTATGATTTAGTAAAGGACGATCTTCTCAAAGTAATTCGAGAGTCCCTAAAGGTAGGATAAATCCTCAGTATGTTTAACATTATGTTTATCATCTCGATTCCCCAAAAAATAATACAAGAGTTCTTTTGGGGACTATTGTCCTATTTCTTTTTGTAATGTAATATTCAAAATCATAGTGAAGATTCTAGCTAGAAGGTTGTGTTGTGGCCGCAACAACCCCCCCTTTACTTTTTCTTTTACAAGCAAAAGGAAAGGGTCCCCGCTACTAAAATTTTAAGCCTATTTCCTAATCCTCTAGTGCTTGAGCCTAATGCTATTTATTTTCCTACTTTGAGGGAGTTGAGGTTTGGTCTTGACTGATGATTGTTTTGATGGAGGTTTATTATCTCTTTTGATCTTATGATTTCAAATATCTTCATGTGACTTATTTTACGTATGATGTTTCCTCGACATTTATGTGATGGAATTGACACATTATATTCATACCTTTTACAGATTCCAAAGTGAATGATGATCTTATCTGGCTGTAGTGTTCGATGTATAGTTCACTTATTGAATGAGTTTGATGTTGGTTATTAATCATTTTTCTGAATTACTTAATCAAGGTCTGCATACTCTTGCTAGCATGTGGTTCCTAACATTTTCATCTTTATACTCTCATTTATTGGACAACTCTTAACTTTAATCATAAGGTCACTAATCATTTCTATGTGATGGAGAATAGGTGCATGTAGCTATCATGATAGTTATTTAATCTAGATCATAGATGATTTTCTTTCGAGAAACCTCTCCTCTTCATTTTCTTCAATTTCAATACATATTCATAAGTTTACTTAAAGGAAATGAAATGTAATATTTCTCATGTATTGGCGAGTGTTCTTTTAATTGCATAATTGATCTCATCTCTCTCTGTGGTTGCAGTAACATATTAGCAAGATATTTTCTCTTCACGATTTCTCCAGCCTTGAGATGCATGTGGGGCAATCCCTTGATCTCCTTCCCTTTTCACCTTCCCTTTATTTGAAAACCCAAGCCTAAGGCCTATTGAGTATTCTCCTTCTTTTCTTTTATTATTTTCCCTAAACAAACCTCATAGTTGGATTATGCTCGACAAGAGATTTCCAGCGACTATCACCATACTTAAATTCGAGTTACGGATTAGAAGTCATGCCCCCCCAAAGTTTCCTAAGCCTTCACTCACCTCTTCCACCTCATGGCCACGTGGTTCCCTCTCATTTGTACTATTAGATGTGGTTCCCATGTGGCGTTGATGTGTCATCCACCACATGTCCTCTTCATCATCGACATTTCCCCGTTTAGGTTCTTTAGTCCTCCGACCCATTTGCCGACGAAAACCTTTTCATCATTGAAGTCCCTCTTCTATATCACTTGGATAACACCGACTTTCTATCACTGAAAACTCCCTCATGACCTTTTTGTTGTTAGGGTTCCATCACTGATGTCCTATGCACCATACTCCATTTGTCGATGACGACTCTTTCCTCTGCCAAATCCAATGGCCCTCGGGAGTCGACAATTAAGAACCTCGATCATATCGGTGCTATAAAGTTAGCCGACAGTTAACAACCTCTTGCTTCTCAAGATGACAGCTTTGAACCGTGGCACTTCCACCACGTTCCATTTGGCATAACATGTGTCACTACGGCTCAACCCTGACCATGACCCCAAAACTCTAGATCACACTGAAACATGGCACATCACCTGCATGACACGTGGACCCATATTTAGTTTGACACGTGGACTGACATGGATATACACATCTATTATTGAGGAAGTTTTTGCTAGGTTTTCTCCCCCATGAGGGCTTCGCAGGATAAAATGTTGTGTACCTTGTGATTGTGTTTCTTTCAATGATCCTCTTTATGCTATTTTTTTGAAATGCATTGAATGCTCTAGTAAATTGAAAATAACATAATAATGAAATTAAAACTTAACATGGTATGAAAGCTTGACTGAACAGAGAACCTTTCACTAGGTATCTAAAAACATCATTGTTGTTGTACAAGGAAATTAGGGTTTTTTATTGGAGAGGAATATCTGACCAAAAACTATCTAGGGAAGTGCACCCTACCCTAGCGCATCCTTTGGAAGCTTGAGCGAACCTTTTTAGTGGCTAGAATCTATGAAAAGTCAAACCCTAGTTTTGACTACTTCCGAAAAACCAGGAAACCGGAACTAGTACCAAAAGTACCAGTATAGATTTGTGCATGTCAAGTTTCAAGGGGTAAAACTTGGAATTTTTGGAAACAATGAGCTCCAGCCAACTCACCTCAACCCAGCACATCTCCTAGTAAGATCAGATTCATTTTCTGAGCACTTTCATTTTTTGGTCATTTTCCTAGCTCCAGGTCAAGATGTCTGCAAGCACCAAGCTTGTTGACAAGTTAGAAGGTGTGGAAAATTTCCGTGCCTGGAAGTACAAAATTGGACTCATTCTTGAAGAGAATGACCTTGCAAAATTCATAAAAGAAAATGTACCGGAACCCGAAGAAGTAGCCAAAGAGAAGTATAAGAAGGATATGATTAGGGCCAAAAGAATGATTGTAGATTCCATTAAATACCACTTGATCCCTCAAGTGTCTTCTAAGAATACTCCAAAAGAGATGTTTGATTCCCTAACCAAAATGTATGAAGGAAAAAACATCAACCCAAATATGAACTTGAGAACCCAAATTAAGAATACAAAGATGCAGAAAGGAGAAACAATTGAAGACTATTTCTCTAGGGTTACTCAATTCAAAGAACATTTAGAAGCAATTCGATACACCTTGGATGAAGATGAACTCCGCATGACAACTCTTAATGGTCTCACAAGACCTTTGGATGCCTTCATCCAAACTATCTATGCAAGAAAAGAGAAACTCAAATTTCACAGTCTATGGGAAAAATGTGTTCAAGAAGAAGCACGAGTAGCCAACCGAGAAGCCGTACTATTAAGGGATGAAGATCAAGCCCCAGTTTCTCATGATTAAGGAGGAAAGAAAAGGTCTCATTTACAAAAGGAGACCCACCTTCATAAAGAATATCACTCCCCAAAGAGATTCACCCACTTCCATAAAGAATCTCACTCTCCAAGGAGATTCCAGAAATATCATAAGGGTCAAAGAAAAGAAAAAGATTTCTCCTCTTATCAATGTTATCATTGTGATAAGATGAGACACATTGCTAAGAATTGTAATGCCAGAAGGGAAGAATTCAAGAAGATAAATAACAAAAGACATCATTCCCATGCAGCTGAAGATGATGAGCCACCGAAGAATTTAACCAAAGAAGAAATTGAAGATTATGTTCTGTAGATACTTGGCTCTTAAGCACATGAAAATAACTCTGATGAGAATGAGGGATGAATCCTATGTACCAAAAAAAGGAGGCTTGTACTTGTCCACTCAGATGTATGCGGTCCAATGCTATCAACCTCTCAAAGAGGGTATGTATACTATGTATCATTTATTGATTATTAATCTCCGAAGACTTGGGTTTATTTCTTGAAATCAAAAGATGAAGTACTTGGAAAGTTCAAGGAATTCAAAGCCTTGGTAGAAAACCTCTCCGAAAGAAAAATCAAGATACTCACGTCAGATAATGGAGGAGAGTACACCTCAAATGAATTTGGAAGCTTTTGCAGAGATGTCAGGATTAAGAGGGAGCTCACCACTCCCTATAGTCCTCAACAAAATGGTGTAGCATAAATAAAGAATAAGACAATTACGGAAACAGTAAAGACTATGATTCACGATCAAGATCTTCCAATGCACTTATGGGTTGAAGCAGCAAGAACAACAGTTTATGTTCAAAATTGATTGTCCCATAGTGCACTTGGATTCAAAACCCCCGAAGAAATGTTCACCGAAAAGAAGCCAAAAGTAAGCCATCTAAAAATATTTGGTTGTCCAGTGTTTGTACACATTCCGAAAGAAATGAGAACTAAGTTGGATCCTTCAGGAAATAAGAGAATATTTGTTGGATACTGTGAGTTCTCTAAGGCCTTCAGAATTTACATACTAGGTTACCATCATATTGAGATCAACGGAGATGTAACCTTTGAGGAAAATGAAACACTCAAAAGATCAAGGAAATGCTAGCTTGAATAAGTATATGAAGAAGAACCTATAGCTCCCAGAGTTGCAGAACAAGTGAAGGAAGTTACAGTTACCCTTGATGATGAGATTCCAGAAGATCACGATATGATAGAATCTCAAGAACCTCCTCGGATGACGATCTCTCACAAGAGAAAGTCAACTTGGGCAAGGGAACGTATTCAAGATGCAGAGAAGTATGGTGCCCTAGAAGGAACCATGAGACAAAGAAAGAAACCTAAGCCATTCTCCACTTATATGGCCTTGATGTGTGGTCTCATAGAAAAGGAACCTTCTTGCTTTGAAGAATTCATTCAGAAGAAAGAATGGGTGGATGCCATGACAAAAGAATACCAGTCCATTATAAAGAACGATGTATGGGAAGTAGTTCCTAGACCAAAGAACAAATATGTGGTATCTTCCAAATGGATATACAAGATAAAACATGCAACAGACAGAAATATTGAAAAACATAAAGCAAGATTTGTGGATCGTGGTTTTTCTCAAAAGAAAGGTATTGATTATGAAGAGAAATTTGCTCCTGTAGCCAGATACACTTCTATCATAACCATCATAGCTCTTGCAGCCAAAATGAAGTGGAAATTACACCAAATGGATGTGAAAACAACCTTCTTAAATGGTGTTATTGAATAAGAAGTGTATATAAAACAACCATAAGGGTTTGAAGTTGAATATAGAAAGACTCATGTCTGGAGGTTGAAGAAATCTTTTTACGGGTTGAAGAAAGCTCCTAGATCTTGGTATGGCATAATTGATAGTTTCTGGATGAGCTTGGGCTTTACTAAAAGTAAAGTTGATTCTAACCTTTACTTCAAGGTTATGAATGATGAGCCAGTTATATTGCTATTGTATGTGGATGACTTATTCTTAACAGGAGAAGAAAAACTCATCATAGATTGTAAGAAGAAGCTCACTGCAGAGTTTGAGATGAAACACCTAAGACTGATGCATTATGTCTTAGGTCTTGAAGTTTGGTAGAGCCTAGAGAAGATCTTCCTTAACCAAGGGAAGTATGCAGTTGAAATACTAAAGAGATTTGACATGTTGGAATGTAAATCCATGAACACACCCATGGAAACAAAATTGAAACTCTTGGTTGATACTTCGTCAGAATTGGTTGATGTTACTCTATATAGACAGATTACTGGTTCGTTGATGTATTTGATGAATACCACACCAGATATATGCTTTGTTGTGAACACCTTGAGTCAGTATCTGGTAGAATCCAGACGTGTTCACCTTGTAGGTGCAAAGCATGTCATGAGATACCTTAAGGGTATGCTGGATTATGGTCTCTGTTAAACTGGAGATCATGACTTCAAACTATATGGTTATATTGATTCAGATTGGGCAGGAAGTGCTTCTGATAGAAAGAGAACTTCAGGATGTTGTTTCAGTTTGGGGTCAGCCATGACTTCATGGGAAAGCAAGAAACAATCCAATATTGCTCTCAGCACGACATAAGTAGAATATATTGCAATATGTTTCGCCAGTTGTGAAGCCATGTGGATTCATAATTTGTTGACAAGTCTATTCAATCTGAAGATGGAAGCCACCATGATTCTATGTGATAACCAGACTTGCATAAAGATGACGAAGAACCTAGTGTTCCATGATAAGTCAAAGCACATAGATATTTGGTATCATTACATTCGTGATATGGCGCAGAGGGGAGTTGTAAAGCTCCAATATGTTGGCATAGATGAGTAGGTTGCAGATGTGTTGACCAAGCCTCTGTCTCATATTGATGCTACTATGGCATCCTGACCAACAACGGGTAGCTCCGTTAGGATTTTATATCCTAGGGGATTGATCATCCCTGGACAGATCCCGAAGGTTCAGTAAGGATGGTTCGTCATAGTACTTGTGCATGTATATGCTAGTTGTGGTCAGTAGTGGTAGCTCTGTTAGGATTTTATATCCTAGGGAATCTTTTGATTCTTAGGAAGATCCCAAAGGTTCAGTAAGGACGGTTTGTCAGAGTACCATGTGGTAGCTTGTTAGGATTTTATATCCTAGGTAATCGTATGATTCCTGGGCAAATCTCGATGGTATAGTAAGGATGGTATGTCATAGTACCATAAAATGTTGTTGTTGCACCTACCTCATTCTGTTGCCATATGATGATGATATTGTTGTCTCAGCCTCATGCTGATGATGATATTGATGATGAGAAAAACTTCCGATGATTTGTAGATATGTCAGTCAGTGTTCGAGATGTTGATGATGTTGTTTCCATCTCTCTCTTCTGATGATGTTGTATTGGGTTATGTCAGTAGAATACCCTTCTCGTTAAGGGGGAGTGTTGAAATATTGTAACTTCAAAGAATATTCTAATTATATTTGAGTTATCATCTTATAGATCAAATTCCCTTTTGTGGATTGATCATGTTGGGTCTTGCATAAGACCAAATCCCCTCTTGTGGATTGGTCAAACCATATTTATATGGTGGTATTTTTAAAGTCGGCCCCTAGGGTTTATAAAGTGGTTTTAACCATTCTTGGAAGAAGTCATCCTTACTAAGTGAAGAGACATAACCCTAGCACCTCCTCAACTAGTATTTATAAGTGAGGATGGCACCTCACTTGCTCATTCACTCACACACACTTCTAGTTCACATCTTTTGAAGGAAGTTGCAGTTGCAGAAGAAAGGAGAAGAGAGGCACATGATCAGTCCTAGTTTATTCATGGTGGTTTGGTCTTAGTCTTGGCATTGTATTGACAATCTATTATTGAAGAAGTTTTTGTTGGGTTTTCTCCCCCGTGAAGGTTTCCCAGGATAAAATGTTGTGTACCTTGTGATTGTGTTTATTTTAGTGATACTCTTTATGATGTTATTTTGGAAATGCATTGAATACTCTAATAAATTGAAAATAACCTAATAACAACATTAAAACTTAACACAAACCACATGTGAGCAAACAATCGACCTTGTCAAATCGCTCACCAAGGTTTGCACCCAGTTGTCTTTGCATTCAAATTTTCAGTTACTTCTACAATCGGTTCTGCGATAGTCTTAAGAAGATCATGATGATGATATTCTTAAGTTACAGTTACCCCTGATGATGAGATTCCAGAAGATCATGATATGATAGAATCTCAAGAACCTCCCCAGATGACGATCTCTCACAAGAGAAATCTAGCTTCGGCAAGGGAACTTATTCAATATGCAGAGAAGTATGATGCCCCAGAAGGAACCATGAGACAAAGCAAGAAACCTAAGCCATTCTCCAGTTATATGGCCTTGATGTGTGATCTCATAGAAAAGGAACCTACTTGCTTTGAAGAAGCCATTCAGAAGAAAGAATGGGTGGATTCCATGACAGAAGAATACCGGTCCATTATAAAGAATGATGTATGGGAAATAGTTCTGAGACCAAAGAACAAAGATGTGGTATCTTCCAAGTGGATATACAAGATAAAACATGCAACAGAAAGAAATATTGAAAAACATAAAGCAAGATTTGTGGATCATGGTTTTTCTCAAAAGGAAGGTATTGTTTATGAAGATACATTTGCTCATGTAGCCAGATACACTTCTATCATAACCATCATAGCTCTTGCAACCAAAATGAAGTGGAAGTTACATCAAATGGATGTGAAAAAAACCTTCTTAAATGGTGTTATTGAAGAATAAGTGTATATAGAACAACCACAAGGGTTTGAAGTTGAAAATAGAAAGAATTGTCTGCAGGTGGAAGAAATCTTTGTACGGGTTGAAGCAAGCTCCTAGAGCTTGGTATGGCATAATTGATAGTTTCCTGATGAGCTTGGGATTTACCAAGAGTAAAGTTGATTCTAACCTTTACTTCAAGGTTATGAATTATGAGCCAGTCATATTGATATTGTATGTGGATGACTTATTCTTAACATGAGAAGAAAATCTTATCACAGATTGTAAGAAGAAGCTCGCTGCAGAGTTTGAGATGAAAGACCTAGGATTGATGCATTATTTCTTAGGTCTTGAAGTTTGGTAGAGCCTATAGAAGATCTTCCTTAACCAAGGGAAGTATGTAGTTGAAATACTGAAGAGATTTGACATGTTGGAATGTAAATCCATAAACACACCCATGGAAACAAAGTTGAAACTCTTGGTTGATACTTCGTTAGAATTGGTCAATGTTACTCTATATAGACAGATTATTGGTTTATTGATGTATCTGAAGAATACCAGGGTAGATATATACTTTTTTGTGAACACCTTGAGTCAGTATCTAGTTGAACCTAGACATGTTCACCTTATAGATGCAAAGCATGTCATGAGATACCTTAAGGGTACGTTGGATTATGGTCTCTGTTAAACTGGAGATCATGAATTCAAACTATATGGTTATATTGATTCAGATTGGGAAAGAAGTGCTTCTGATAGAAAGAGAACACAAACCACCCGTGATCAAACAATCCACCTTGTCAAATCGTTCACCAAGGTCTGCACCTAGTTGTCTTTGCATTCAACTTTTCGGTTACTTCTACGATCGGTTTTGCGATAGTATTAGGACAGTCCTACATCTTGCCTTGCCCAAGTGTTTTGTTCTTTCTCAAAAAATTGCGCTTGGCCTACTCAAGGAGAGCACCCAGTTCTGACCAGAAGTTTTGGCCTCATTCACAACTCAACCCTTTCACAATCCACCGAGTCTTCACTTAGGTTACCTCTACAATGGTTCAGTCTGTTGAA
The DNA here is from genome assembly GCA_009831015.1 of Picea engelmannii. Lineage (NCBI taxonomy): Eukaryota > Viridiplantae > Streptophyta > Pinopsida > Pinales > Pinaceae > Picea > Picea engelmannii. The sequence goes on from ML788622.1 coordinate 349,079, forward strand.
CCTTCACCAAACCTGTGCTCAAACTTCTTCATCAAACAAGTGTGCCCTCTTCCCACAACTGTTCCAAATGCAGTAGTGGTGAAGGGTCAAGTTTGTTGTGATACCACCTATCACGACCCCATAGGACGCTTGAATGGATCTTACGATTGTTCGCCTCTTGAGGGCATGCGACACTGCGATGTTTCTTACTTGGTTGCTTGACACACCAAGAATACTTCGTCCGGACTATGCCTCTTCACCTAGAGCATACCCATACTCTGTTCTAGGATACTGGCGAGTCACATTCCTACTCTAGTGAAACTCTTTCTTACTTAGACAATTGTTAGCACAATTTAAGACTTAGTCTTATTTAAGCATGCATCCATGAACAAGAGAACAACTACGGAAAAGAAATGAAGACAAACAAAAAAATAGCTTGAGTAACACAAATTGTGCCGAACACCCGACCAAGTGTTTGTTATTGTGAAATAGTTACAATGAGCACTACCGAATTGGTATACAATAGGGTAGAGTCAAACGACTCGCCTCACCTCACCAAGACACTCAAAAATAGATTCATCACCATAAGACTCTCTGCCGCAACCATCTTTTCAAACCTTCCGAAAAACCTTCCAAAAACATCCAACCCTTAGCTACTTGTCTTCCATCTTGGAAACTCTACCTCGATTCTTTATTTCATACTTGCCTCAGACTTGCTCTCCAAATCTCTTGCCAAAATTCTCTATGCCTCCTCTTGGTTGTGTGCCCTTGCTCTTATAGGAGCTCCAAGGGTCACTTGTGTGAAACAATGTGTCTCTTGGGGGTGTCGCGCCCCTTCGCAAACCCACTCTCAACCAAATCTTAGTGCCCTTCCATAGACCCAGTGCGCCCATTAACCATTCATCTCTTGGTTTGGTGTGCCCCATCCTTGGGCACGCACTGTTTTCCTTGTGCACTCTTTGTGCTAATCATCAAGACTCCTCGTGAGTGTGTCGACGAGGTCGTCCAACCTCTCTGGCATGCCCATGTTACTTAAATTTTGGGTATATGGAAAATTATGATTTTTAAGATAAAATAATTAACTTAAAGTTCAAAAGAATTTGGTGAGCAGATAATGCAGTTTCAAAGAAAATGCTTAAAATATCCATTTGTAATAAAGAGCCCCACAAGTTTTTTTTTTTTTGGTTTCTAGGCCAGGTCCATGACAGAATGTCTATATCCTTTGTTAGTTAAACTTCTTGGTTAGCATGAAACACAAGGACCAGAGAAAAGATGCAAAAATTCCCAATACAATTCTTTTCACTCCAATGTTTTGAAACAAATAAGTATGTATGCTTCAAGCAAAGCTGTTAAAACTTAAAATCACCTACCTGTGTGAATGGAAACAATTTGAGCATCAAACATTTGATCCTTGAGAAGCTCCCATTTTCCTAGAAAATTGTCCTCCTTTTTAGGCATAAGCAATCTCTTCCTACAAACTATACTGCCTTGGGATGCCAAATATAAAGCCAAGTCTCACATTACATCATGTTGAGAAAAGTACAACTCAGAGGCACTGCCATAATTGATTGCTTGGCTCCTACTACATCCAATTTCCAAGACAACACAATGTATAAGACTACATCCAACTACCAAGACAACACAATGTAGAAGACAAAGGAAGCCAATATCAAAATAGCTTGAGCCCACAACAAATAGAAAAGAAGGTGCTTACCTGAGATTGCTAGTTAAATTCAACAGATTTCTGCTTGCAAGTTCTAACAAGATGACAAAAGCATCATGCCACTCCATCTTTTGCACATGCACCCAAATGTCCAACAATGTATCCACTGAGATTTTTCTATCCTCTGGAAATGATCCCAAGTCTAAGAAGCACTCCCATGCTTCCTCATCCAGGACATCAATACTGGTCTCCAAGCATCTAAAAAGACCTTCTTTGTGATAATCTGATATTGATTCTCCATTTAAAAGCTTGTTCTTGGCACTCTCCCAAGCCGGGTGAGGCTGACCATGCAAAGAGCTTCCAATCACCTTTAGATCAAGTGGCAGGCCTTTACATTCGGCTTGCACCTGTGATTCATAAATCAACAACACTAAGTGGATATTCTATAGGTGGAGAACCAATCAAACATAAAAAAAAAATATAAAAAAATGTTGTTGTTGATGAATATCTTGCCTAATAAGCTTAAAGTTCATTCACATATTTTTGTTTGATTGCTTATGAATATGATATACAATTGAGTATATGCATAGGATCTCTTTTAATGGAACATTAATACCATTGTTAACAATAAAGTAAGTACTACCATGGAATTATGTGGATATCATGATATGCCACTGTAGTAATTGCTTGTAATCAGGGACAATTAGAGGAACACAGTGTTGCAATCACTAAATTCAACCAAACTTAGTACAATAATATATTGCATATAAATAGCATTCCAGTACTGTAAAAGGCATACCTGCTTGACTAGGTGCTCGTCCGCGTTACTTGGAATTGATTTCTGTCCGAAAGCCCAAAAATAGAAAAGGGGCAGAGCATCGACATCATCCAACAATGGCAATTCATAAAGCCTGGTAGAGGTTGTTGTTCCGATGGTAGAATGATCTCGGGTTGTCACAAGTGTCTTATAACCTTCACCTTCAAATAACAATTTTTCCAAATTTGCCTTAGACCAAACATCATCCAACACCACAAGAGTTCGCTTAGCTTGCCTCAGTAGCAGCTGTTGCAGCTGTCTATGTGCATCCTCAACATTCTGAAATTCAAGTTTCTTCGTCCGAACAATCTTCTCCCACATAGTCTCTAAAATTTCCTTGAGGTTTGGAGAATGAGAGACCGTGATGAAAATGATATTGTTTTGAAAATCACCTGCCATACATAATGAACAATTGCTGAGGATGGAAATTTTATAATCTGAACATAAATAAATTAATGAAGTGCAAAAAGATTGCTTTTTAGGAGATAAAAATGGAGATAGAAATCCATATTACCTTTAATTTCTTGATCATTGCAGAGGGCCAATGCCATAGTTGTTTTGCAATGGATTTTGACTGTCCATCTGCTGATTTTCTGAATCATTCCATAATTGATTTTCTAGAAATTTTACATTTCTGCTGAGAATTAATTTCTTGGTGATTGGATTGTAAAGCCTGTATGCTTTAGATGTTTCACTATATCCAGTGAAAATACATTTCTCACTTTTGTCATCAAGTTTCTTCCTTAATTCGGAAGGTATGTGAGCGTATGCTATGCATCCAAATGTCCTTAGATGCGCTACATTGAGCTTTGTCCCACTCCATGCTTCTTGGGGAACTTTCATCTTTAGACTTGTGGTTGGTGATCTATTCAAGAGATAAACTGAGCATGCTACTGCTTCAGCCCAAAAAATGTTTGACAAACATTTCTCTTTGAGAAGTGTTCTTGCCATATTCATTATTGTATGATTTTTCCTTTCAACCACTCCATTCTGTTGTGGAGTATACCTGGCTGTTGTTTGCATAATAATGCCTTGTGATTTGCAGAAATTTGCAAATTCTCTGGAGTTGTATTCTCCTCCTCCATCTGACCTGAGTGCTTTGATATA
>ML788622.1:374164-409815 GCA_009831015.1 Picea engelmannii
ATTTTGGTTTCATCATCTTGAATTTTTTGTATTCTACAATATACTTCAATTTGACGTATCCAATTATCTAACTTCTCAGCATTAACTTCTCCATTGTATATTGGCAATTCAAATTTTATATCAAGCTTTAATGAAGGAATTTATGAAGGAGTTTTACCATTCCCCTTTGGAGAATTCGGAAGAGGTCTTGAACTAGTAGTAGAAGAAGAAGAAGATGATGATGGAGGAGGAGAGGGTGGTGGAGAAGCACCATTCCCTCCATTTCCTTCTAGAGTTTTGTCACCACTGCTTCCCTTATGCCTTGAAGGCTTGGAGCCTTCACCTTGTGACAATATGTTCCTTTCCATCAAGATATTCATCATCTCTCTCATCTCCATGACAGCCTTTCTGAGATCTTCATCTTCGGTAGGAACACGTTCATGACTTTTTGCATGAGCCATGCTTGGTGAATGCCTCCCTGAAACTTGCGGTGATGGTATATGCTTCCTCCTTGTCGGATGAGAACTTGGCTCCACAAGTTGACCTTCTCCTCTTGTGAGTTTCAACCTTGTGAGCATCAAAAACAAAACTTGCAAACAATCAAGTCTTCAAAAACCAGTGCTCTGATACCAACTTGATCTAAAAATGAAGAAGACTTGAAAATCTTGAAATTATTGCAATGTAAATGTTATGTGTTTAAAGCAAATGGATCAATTTTGCAACACATAAATTAAGGGATTACTCATGCAAAATACACGTAGACAATAGCATAATCAATGAAAATAAGCACATAAAACACAACAATTGATAAAGGAGTTCACCCCTCTCTTGGGCAACATCTCCTGGTCCAGCTTCCAATGGATCATTATTATTAATTGCTCAAAGTGCTCCAAAACATGTCTTATAATTCTCAAATTTACCAACCGACTGCTCCAATGGCTTCAGAGCGTCCAAAAACCCCTAGCTGGGCTTTTTTGGCACCTCAATTGGTCGAAAAACGAAGAAGTTAGGCCTCCTGGAAGTCCCCCCTTCAAGCTTGTTGTCTCTGCATCTACAAAACACAACCCTTGTAAAATGAACCTGGCACACACGCAATATATAGCGTAAAAACACAACACCGGGTGCAACCACGCCAACGATGCAAACTGTAGGATGGTTATGGGCGCGCCAGCCCCTAACCGCCTAGCACCTGGGCACATGGGGAGTTACAATATGACCTCGGGCTTTAACCGTTGACAACTGTTTGAAACCAAACTTAAGCCCCTCCATGCCTTTCGTGTGGTCACATGGCTTGTTTGTAATACACTCTATGTGCAATATATATAAACACACGTGACCATGGGCTCCATCCCGTCGTAACCCCCACGCGCTATATTACCAATGGTCATATGTTATGGAACAAAACCACATGCCGGGGCTAAGCCCCGACCTGAACTTCCGCCATATACAATGATATGTGAAATTAAATAAAATAAAACACACATATGTAATAAGGAACAAGTGGCAGTGCAACGGTCGGGCGGATGTTGTAAAATATTATGTGGTGGGGAGGTCTGGGGGTCGAACCCCACGGACTCCAATACATTTTGACAATAGACCAAACAACCAATACTGGGGTGCCATGTGGCAGCCCATGACTGGGCCACGTGGCACCCAATCATTGACCATAAAACTGCCACGTGTCGACACAGGATTCATCCAACGTCTACCAAACAGAATCTACCACGTCACCATTTGTATGGTCGTACGAGTCTACCACGTCAGCTTGTACAGATTGTACGGACTGTACAATCGGCATCATTTTTTTTTACCTGTTTGACTTTATGAATAGATTGCAATATCTCTCGCTCTCGACGTTCGTTTGAGAGGAAACGAGTTGCGTTGGGTTCGCAACGACGAGGCTACGCTCTAGTCCAGTTTGAAGCGATTCTGAGCACTTTGAATTTTTGAGCAAAATTTGATCCCCTGATCAGTCACCGTGCAATGTGACCACACCCCGAAAGGTTAAAGCGCTACGGGCTTTTCGGGTTTTTTGCCTTTCAAATTGCCGAAATGCAAAATTTTCTTTTGGATGATTTAACAGTCCAGATCTTCCTGTGATCTAACGATCCAAATCTTATCGGGATATTGTGAATCGGGACTTCGTGAACCCTGATGACGAGCTCTTCTGACTCCTCGATTCCACGATCTCCGATTTACCAATGGCACTTTCCTTTCGGGAAATTCCCCGATTCCTTTGATCTCCGCCACATGTCCTAATAGATGGACGACTCAAGTCTTCTTCGGGGGTTTCCCTGTGGAGATTCCCGATCCCTCGTTTTGATAAGATGACATCAGCTGGGCCCCACAACAGAGCTTTCCTCCTGTCAGGATTTCAGACTTCGAAGTTCCGAAATGTTGTGCTTCTTGTCCTCAGGATTCGCGATTTGCTGAATCCTGATGTGCCTATGGACTCTCTTCTTTCGAGACTTTTCCGAGTCCTTGGGTTTATGCCACGCGTCCCCTCAAGATGGACGGTCCGCGTTGTTTCGCGATTTTGCGACTTGTGACGCCAAAGTTTTTTTCAACTTGAGAACTCCGGTTGCCAAGATGCCGACAGTTTCCTCGATGTCCACCACATGTCCAAACAAATGGATGGCTGAGATCTGATCGCTATTTCGTGAATCGTGATTTCGTGACTTTCTTCGTGGAGTGTCTTTTGTCAACAAGACCTACGATATCCCGAACTTCGAAATGCTGATGGAGTGATGGCTTGGATCTGCTACCACCTGTCCTCTGAGATGGACGGCTCACAATCCTCTTGGGATTTCACGATACGTGATGTCGGGATTTCGCGTATCAGAGTTTTGGAGAGCAGTCTCCTTTGCTCGTCCAACTCCCAATCCTCGATTTTGCGATGGGATTAGATCGACGACTCACAATCTATCTCAATCCAACGGTCCAGAATGACTCAGAATTTCGCGATTCACGAATTCTCACAACAGCTTTCTGACCTTTACACCTGCGAGTCAGCGAAATGCCGAGATATCGCCACGTGTTTCTTGATGGACGATCCAGATGATGTTGGGATTTCATGACTTCACAAGTCAGAAATTTCTCCTGTGCGCTCCAGAGGACTAAACCTCGTGCGCTTTCTTGTTGATCCAACGGCTGTCGATCCTTTACGCAAGATCTGACAGCTAAAATTCTTTTGCCTTTTCCGCGCTCTCCTCGTCCCTTCTGAACTGGTTTCCCTCTCTGGATCCATTCGTAGGACGAATCTTACAGCCTCAATGGCTGTTCTTTGCACGGTAGACGTGATCTTTGCTGCTTTTGAAGGAATTTTCTCCTGCGGAAGAAAAATTTGTGAATCTTTCAAAGATTTGAAAGAATTTAACAAGTTCTTTGTTCTCTGCTGCAATCCTTAACAGATTTGAGCAATTTTCTGTAAATCTTTAAACGATTCTGCCTTCTGTAGGAATCTTTGACGAATTTGAACGAATTCTTCAAGTTCTTCAAGAGTTCCAACCTCTTGCAACTCTTCTTCGTGTATCTTTGATGATTCTTGAAAATTTCAAGAATCTTTGAAGTTTCTTCCTTCTGCACTCTCTTCCTTCTCATGTTTCTACTCCTGAAACTTTTGAGCGTAGTACGCTCTCCGACCTTGTGTGAGCTTCTTACGCTGATTCTTTGAGCATATAGGCGGACAACTTCCTCATGGAAGTTTCCTACGAGGATCTTTTGAGAGTATAGTAGACAGCTCTCCAATCCTTGTGAAAAAGTCTGTGTCGTGTGCTCTCAAGATCCGTGGAGGTCTGTGCTGTGTTGAGGATTGTGTTTCTCTCCAGACTGTGTGAAGAGGCTTACTTCTGTAGCTCTGATACCATGATAAATTCTGAAGCAAGAAATGCAGAGAGAAAGATAGAACAGAAAACAGTATATTTAAATGTATGAAGAAGAGAAGTGAAGTTACAATGTAAAGGGAAATAGCTGAGCTAAATAGGCTCAAGCAAGACAAAAATAGAAAGTACAGCTGGCCAGGACAGCTGGCAGTGTACAGTCAGACTGTTGAGGTTACATTATATTTAACACCACGGACACGTCTCTCTGGAGCAGAATCCTCTTCAAATTAACAATATTTTTCTCCAACCCCACTACAAAATCAGACTTACCTGAGCCATTACAATTACAATTCGGGGCTTCATCAAAAGCTCCATCAAACATACCATCTGGACCGATTTGTTGTAGCATCATGGAATTCTCATCGAGATCATTGGTGAGCACGGGAACGATTGTTTCATTCACATTTCTCTCATCCACTGCCTCCAACTCGTACAGATGGTGAAGACTTTTGAACTCTGATATGAGATTCTTCAACTCAAGAGATAATTGGGCGGGCGTCTGGTATTGAACGAAGTCACAGATCTCCTTTTCCAGCTGGTGGATTTCAGAAGCATATCTGAGGTTATGGAAAATATTAAGAGGGCTGGTTTTCTCACACTTTTTCACCAATTGAACGCCTCTATTGAGGATGCTCAGGGACTACTTATAGACGGGATTTTGCTCATTTTGGGGCTTTTGTATATCTGGCGAACAGATCGGCCTAACTATTTGAATAAGGCCTATGAAAAACAAATTTAATCTACTGCATAACTTCTTGCAATTTAATGTATCCATAAGGATAGGAAGGGACGGTCTCCTCCAATGGAGAGTGGGAACCTGGAAGGGAAACGTTAATAAGAAAAGAAAATAAGTTCCATAGGATGGGACAGGATAGTCTCCTCCAATGGAGAGTGGAACTGGGAAGGGAAACGCTATTAAGCAAAGAAAATAAATTCCTATATAGGTATCTATAGTGTATTTACAGGATGGGGCACGATGGTCCCCTCCAACGAATACTGGGAACTTGGAATGGAAACGTTATTAAGCAAATAAAATAAGTTCCACAGGATGGGACAGAATGGTCTCCTCCAATGGAGAGTGGAACTGGGAAGGGAAATGTTATTACGTAAAGAAAATAAGTTCTAATGTTTCTCCTTCAATATATAGGTATCTATTGTGTATTTACAGGATGGCCTCTTCCAATGGAGAGTGGGAACTCGGAAGGGAAATGTTATTGAGCAAAGAAAATAAGTTCCACAGGCTGGGATAGGATGGTCTCCTCCAGTGGAGAGAGTGGAACTTGGGAAGGGAAACGTTAGTAGAAAAGAAAATAAGTTTCTAGTGTTTCTCCTTCAATATACAGATATCTATAATGTACAGGTATGCTTTGCTTCAATATTTAGTTGTTCCGAGCTAAGATATCAACTTTCCCTACTGTGATAGTTTATGATGTTGGGGAATTATGCCTTTTAGGTAGATGTTTGGCATATATAAAGAAGTAACCGATCAAACAAATTTTCACACCGTGTTCTTTGAAAAACTGTGCTGCAAGAAACAACTAGGCAAGAAACATGAATGGAAGATTCATGACATTGTTTATGAGCACTACTAGGACATTGTTGAAGTTGTTTATAACCAATATTAGTGGACATTGTTTATAACCGTGAGGAGTTATGTGACGTTCCACATACCATCGGAAATGGAATGAAAAGAAATATCCATCTAAGATATTTTACCTGACAAATTCATTGTACTTCATCTCATTATTCCATAATTAATCATGGGTTCTCTTATTCCGCAAAGCGTCTTCCCGTGAGGGATTTCACCATAAGGGGACCACTTTGGAGTTCATCCATCTTTACTTCTTATCAACCATGACAAGACAATAATGAGTCATCTTTACATCAAACAATCTTGGCTCCATTACCCAAACCTTTGTGCCGCGGGGCTTTCTTCAAGGGTTGACATCAATGACAACCAACCTTAATCAACAATCTCCCCCTTTGGCATTGATGGCAAGACTCTAATGCAATAATGAAATCACATCACTCATGCTCCCCTTGGAACCATGCTTTTGTCCTCTGTATCTGATAAATTTTCCTCTGTCCTCTGCATCTGATAAATCTGCTCCCCCTGGAACCATGCCTTTGTCCTCCGCATCTGATAAATCTCTCCCCCTTTGTCATAAATGGCAAAGGTATCTTTCCATCCGGGGCTGCTCCCCCTGACTGAAATTTCGTCTTATGGTGCTTCCTCGTGTACATCTAAGACATATAAGATAAGCATTCAAAAAGCATTGAAAACACATTTATTTTGTAGTAGTAATAACTCCAAGTCTTTGGCGAAGATATTCAAAGACTTCCTATGGAAGTGGCTTTGTAAATATGTCTTCCACTTGTTCTTTTGTGCCCACATACTCAACTCTGATGTTCTTTTCTACAACCTGTTCCCGTAGAAAGTGATACTTGATTGGAATGTGCTTCATCTTGGAGTGCATCACCAGGTTTTTTGAGATATTGATGGCACTTGTATTATCACAATATATTGGAATGGGCTCATCATACTCAACCTGTATATCTATCAAAGTTTGTTTCATCCAAAGAACCTGTGTACAACATGTTGTTGCTGCAATATACTCTGCCTCGATTATAGATAGAGATATTGATGATTGTTTCTTTCTTAGCCATGATACCAAACACTCACCTAAGTAGAATGTTGTTCCACTGGTGCTTCATTGGTCATCAATACAACTTGCCCAATCTGCATCTGTGTAGGCAATAAGTGATAGATCTTTTCATTTTGGATACCATAATCCAAACTCTTTTGTTCCTTTGAGATATCTGAAAATCCTCTTTACTACTGATACATGTGATTCCTTTGGTGCTGCTTGAAATCGTGCCACCTGTCCAACTTCTTGCATTACATCTGGTCTGAATGCTGTCACATATAGTAGGCTGCCAATCATTGACCTATATTTCCTCTGATCTGTAGAATTTGAATCATCATCTTTTCTCAACTTACAACTGGTTTGCATGGGGGTGATAACTGGTTTTCAATCTTCCATTCCAAACCTCTTTAGCATTTCTCTGATATACCTGGTTTGAGAAATAAAAATTCCTTGGTTGTTTTGACGTATCTGAAGTCCTAGAAAGAAGGATAGTTCTCCAAGTAATGACATTTCAAATTCATTTTGCATGTCTTTTGCAAATTTCTGGCTTAACTTGTCATCATCACTACCAAAAATAATACTATCAACATAAACTTCAATTAATAAAATATTACCTTGACTTACCTTGATGTAGAGGTTGTTGTTTGCACTTCTTTTTTGAACCCTGATTGTTGCAGATACTTATCCAGTCTGGAGTACCATGCTCTAGGACCCTGTTTTAGACCATACAATGCCTTCTTTAATTTACACACATAATCTATGTTCTCTGACAAAAAAATCCTTTTGGTTGTTCAATGTAGATTTCTTCTTCAAGTTCCCCATTCAAAAAAGTTGATTTTACGTCCATATGATATAATTTAACATTTTTGGAGCATGCATAAGCTAAAATAAAACGGATTATTTCCATTCTGGAAACTCGGGAATATGTCTCTTCAAAGTCAATTCCTTCAATCTGAGCATATCCTTTACATACCAATCTAGCTTTGTTCCTTGTAACTTGTCCATATTTATTTAATTTATTTCTGAAAACCCATTTTGAGTCGATCACATTCTTATTTTTTGGTCTTGGAACCAATTCCCAAGTGTCATTTTTCTCTATTTGATCCAATTCTTCATCTATGGCCTTATTCCAAAATTCATCCTTGCTGGATTCTTCAAAACAATTTGGTTCAATTGTAGATAAGAGTGCTATGTGTGTTTGTTCTGGTGAACATATTCTTTTTCTAGTCTCAACTCCTGCATCATTGTTTCCAATAATCTTATCTGAAGGATGATTCTTCTGTACTCGTTTACTGGATGTCTTTGGAGACACTTGTTGAACTTGCTCTTTTATTTCTGTCGGATTCTCTTCATCTTCCTCTTCTACTTCCTTTTCATCATCTTCTTCTTCTTTGGAAGGCTGTTCCATTGATTCATTTTCTTCTTCCTTTGATTTTGTTCTACCTATTTTATTAATTGTTACGTTGATGCTTTCCACAATTTTGTTCAATCTCAGATTGTAACACTTGTATGCTTTCTTTGTACTTGAGTAACCAACAAGTACTCCTTTGTCCACACGAGAGTCAAACTTTCCCATTCTGCCATCTTCTCTTTTGATGTAGCATTTGCTTCCAAAAACTTGGAAGTGCTTCACATTTGTTGGTCTTCATTTCCATAGCTCATAGGGAGTTTTGTCAGTGTTGTTTCTGAACATTACTCTATTTTGAATGTGAATTGTTGTATGCACTACCTGTTTCCAAAAAATATTTGTCAATTTGTAATCCATTATCATTGTTTGATCCATTTCCTATGTAATTATCATCCATTACGATAATGTTCCTTTGTCTCTGAACCACTCTCTGAACCAATCTATGAATCCATGCTCTTGTCCACTATCATATATCTATTCAAACCTGCTAAGTGTTCTTACAAATCCATCTCTGACCATACTATCCAAGACTCTACTTGCACAACAGTCCATAATGCTAACCCATTTATCATTATACTATCAAATTGTACTTCTGCTAATTGATTTCTCTGAATCTGTCTTCTCAAAATCTGCAAGCTGCTCTAAGGATGGTTCTTTGGTCTATCACAGCTATCGCATAGACTCCCCCTGTCTAATATTCATATTACTTGGGAGTCTCTATGCCAGATGGCTCAGAACAATTCCTGTTCTGATATGTATTCATCATCATCTTCATTGGTAGATTCATAATCATCTTCATGGGTAGATTCATTATCTCTTTGAGCTCTGACTTCTTTCTTTCTGTCTATGGATTCATCTTTCACTACAATGCTTGAAAGTACAATCTCTTGAATCTGTTCCTTATTTACTTGCCCTTACTTTATTTTGGTTATTTTCCAAACCTTTATGTATTTGACATCTTTCTTTTTCTTTGTAGAATTTTCTTCATCTCGTTTTATTGCCAATCTTGTGATCTCTAGTACCTAGTCTTTGTTCACCTGTTCTTCTTGTTTTATTATCCATACTTTCTTATATCTGATATCAGTATTCTCTTTCATGGAAGTATCGATCATGCTTCTACAATCACTGACTATGTGTCCATAGTTATGACATTTGTAACTCTCAATGTTACGTGCGACCACATAGGCACTTCTTGTTTGAACATTTATTTTATAATCCCTGCAATCTGCAACCTTATGTCAAAAGTTAGTACAATAAAAACAACGACCATAAAATAAATTTGCATACCTGGGAGTGAATGATCTTCTTTGTGGCATAGTCCTTTTGAATTTTTGTATTGACTAATCATGATCATGATTAAAGCTTCTTTGTGGTTTGAACATGGATGGTCCCCTTGAAGATGTATCTTTAATAGTTTTCTTAGATTCTGGTTGACCATGATTCCTTCCTTTGAGTACTTCTGCATAACTCTTTCTATTTTCTTCATTATTCTTTTCTAGCAACCTAGAATGCTTCTCTTCATTCTCTATAACTGATGTGGATTTTTTTGTCTCTTCAACGTTCGTTTTGAGCTTGACGATTTTACTTCTCAATGTGACAACTTCTTATTCAAGCTTCTCAACCTCTTCTTATTTCTTCATTATCTGAGACTTCATGACTTCTTCTGTTCTTTTCGCTTTTTCAAGATGAATTTTTAATGTGATTATTTCTTCTTCAAGTCCTTTCTCTTCTTGACCAAACTCTGCCTCAAGCTGGTTTAGATAATTTGTTCTTTCCTTAAGATGATCTGTCAATATCTTCTCTCTCATTTCCGCTTCTTCCTTCTGTGCTGCTATGTTGGTTTCCAAACACTACTTTTGATATTCAAGATTTTCTTCGATATTTCTAGCTTCTTCTAGCTGAGTTCTTAAGTTTGCGATGACCTGTTGGGCTTCTTAAAAAATGTGACAACTTTCCTTTTGTTTCGTCAATTCTTTCTTGAGTGAATTGTTTTCTTCTCTTAGTTCATCTAAAGCACTAATCAATTCTTCTTCATAATTGTCTTCCTTTTCAATTATTTTTCCTGTCTCATTTCCTTCATGGCATTCTATTTCAAGATGTCCATGTTTTTCACAATTAACACAAAACAACATACCTCTGGTGATTATGTACTCTTCATCTTCAGAATCTTCTTGACATGGTGAAGATAATTCTTCTTGATTTGTTTCTGCATCTTCTTTGACATTTTCTGAATTTGTGATGGGTGAAGAATATATGTCATGTAACTTATCCCAAAGTTCTTTTGTTGGTGAACATTTACCAACCTTTTCTCTTACCAGATTAGGTAATCCTTCCCAGATGAAATCCATTGCTATTTTGTTATTTTTCCTCAATTCCTTCTTGGCTGCAGTCTTTGCCCTTTTTGAACTATCATATCCTGTAAAAATTGATAGCCAAATATAATGTCCCTGTGCCTATAAAAATACTTTTGTCCTTACGCTCCACATCTCATACTTAAAACCATTCTGAACATTAAACATTGGTACTCCATTCTCAGAATAATCCATGATCTCCTTTCAGTGGTTAAATTGTTTCCTTAAGGAACCAGCTTTGAAACCAATTGTTGGATTATTGAGAGAGGGGGTGAATTAGTAATAGAGAAATTTAATCATTTTTAACCATATAATCCAAGTGTTATATCAATGAAGAATTATCATCCAATAAATTTAGAGTAAATAAGCAATGAACAAATGAATAATCATACACATACACAGTACACCAATGTTTTATGTGGAAACAAAAATCGGGAGAAAACCACGAAATGATTTTTCTTATATATCTTGAAGAATTACATTCATTGGAAGCACCAACTTCCTTTGTTTTCCAGCTGCAACTGGAAGGAGGCTCCAACCCCCTAGTTTCTCAGACTACAACCTGAAGGAAGCTCCAACTCCCTAATTCTCTGGCTACAACTAGAAGGAGGCTACAATCCTCTATGTTATCCGGCTACAATCGGAAGGTGGCTACAACCACCTGTCCTTGCCCCGTCCAACCTCCCTGAAGTAGAAGTAGAATGATGGAACCACTGTCACACTATCACTGTGAGATATACCATTGTAACCCTGTACCAATAAATCTGAACCATGCATCAACCTGTACCTCAACCTGTAATCAACCTGTACCATAAACAAGTGCATCAACCATGAACCAACCTGTACCAAACAACTTGTAATCAACCTGTACCATAAACAAGTGCATCCAACCATGTACCAAGTATGTACCAATCATGTTTGTCAACTACTCATCAACTATGAATCTTCAATATGTACCAACATCATCAACTATACACCTCATGTATGTGCCAACTCATCAACTACTTGTCTCAACCATGTATTCAACATGTACCTCAACCAAAAGCCCTCATCAATTTCATCATCCAAATATGATTTGTAGCTCTATAATAGACTTGGTGTATATGATCACATTCATGCAAACCTTCCTTAACTTTAACAACAAGAGACTAGCATTTTCATCAAACTTTTCTTTAGTCTCACATGCCTAGTTTTGGATTAGTCAACAACCCTAACTTGAAGTAATCATAACTTTGTACCTGTAATGTATAAATATTTGAAAATAATACAAAATGTTATTCAATGTGTTTTATGCAATTCCTCCAAGTGTCACCACTTGGAACCTCTCAGAAAAGGAGTTATAGCAAAAATGACATACCTTGATGAATTATGGCTTATTCTAGATAGAGACATTGTAGAGCGTGCCCCGCATGGAATATTTGTTGAAATGACATGAAACTATTAAAAACCATACTACATATGGTACTCTAACCAACACATTTGGTTTCACTAAATTTGGATCTGTTATGAAGAAGTTATGAAATTTTTACCCGAAACACCTGTTTTTGACTAGTTTCAGGACTAGCCACAAACCCTATTTTCCACGGAGTGTAACTCCAAAAGTACAATAACCCACAAGATGGATTTTGTACCACAGATAATTGGATATGTTTTCTAAATGTCATAGAAATTTCATGGTCTGAATCATTATAGAAAAAACGTTATAGTGAAAATGGTGAGATGACCTGTAAATAACATACCTTAGAAAGCACCATCAAAAGAATTTATCCTTCCTTCAATTTCGGCCTTCTTTTCTCCACCTTCCCTCGGAATTTTGTCTTAGATATACTTGGTTACCTCAGAAACCTATAGATATTCAATATGCTCAGTTGTGATTAAAATGAGAGATCCTTGCCTTTTATTTATACTCTCCAAGTAGTCTCCTTAAAAACATCTTCTAGGTCACTTGGCCCCACTTTCCTTATTTTAAGGTTAACCCACTTGTAATTTCTCCATTAAATTTATTATTGAAATAATTTATTTTTTATTCACTTTGAATTATAATACACTCATTACTTCACTTTATTATTTACCTTTTAAAATCTCTTAAACCACTTTGACTACTTTGACCTTTTGGGGCTTCTAGATGACATATGAGGGTCCTCCAACTTCGTAAGACCATAACTCTCAAACCGTGAGGAGTTATGTGATGTTCCACATACCACCAGAAATGGAATGAAATGTACTATCCATATAGAATAGTATTATCTAAAAACATATCATAACTCATACCGTTATCCATCAAACAAACTTGGGCCCATTACCCAAACCTGGGGTCTCCAACTTCTCATGGCCATAACTCTCTAACCGTGAGGAGTTATGTGACGTTCCACATACCACCGAAAATGGAATGACAAGAACTATCCATCTAGGATAGTTTACCTGACAAACTCATTGTCCTTCATCTCATTATTCTACAATTAGGCATGGGTTCTCTTACTCCGCAAAGCGTCTTCCCGTGAGGGCTTTCACCATAAGGGGACCACTTTGGAGTTCATCCATCTTTACTTCTTATCAACCATGACAAGAAAATAATGAGTCATATTTACATCAAACAATTGTGGCTCCATTACTCAAGCCTTTTTGTTGTGGGAATTTCTTCAAGGGTTGACATCAATGACAACCGACCTTAATCAACAACATGTGTTTGCTCCAATAGAAATAATTTGTGCCAACAAGTTTAGGCAACACAATATTGCTTGTCTCCATGAAGAATAAATGGAGGAAGAATACTCAAGAGAAAAATAAAGTGTCCCACTTTGCCCGGGACGAGAACCAATGTCCCAAAAAATCAGAACTCAACCACCACCAAAAAATAATTATTTTATTAATGTTTGAGTACAATGAAGAGCTAAAAGATCAATTCTTTCAAAGGATTACAATCAACACTTCTTATATCTCCCTCCACTAAGAAAAATTACATTTATTCTCTCATAAACATAGAGCTCTAATTCTATCTCATTACTAAATCTCTCTCATATACAACCATCTGCCTATTATCTCTTTGTTGGCCACCAAATGAATAAAAAATTATTTGCCTATATACAACCATCCGCCTTTTACACTTTGAATATAATAATAATCAAAGATTATGTTCTTCAATCAATTGAATAAATGAAGGCCTGTCAAAGAAAACCATGATACTAGTACCATAAATGAAGACGTGTACTATTTGTATATATACACACTTTAGGTCATTTATTTGCAGGCTCAAAGGCCAATGATTAGGGTTTGGTTTTATTTGAATTACAGATATGGGAAATGATATGAACATATCATCGCAGTCCCGTAGAAGTGAGTGGAGTGGTAGCTTGTTCCACGCTTTTTCCATCTATCTGCGTAGTGCTTATGCCTCCTTCGTTGTGTCCACTGTGCGCTTTGTTGGGGCTTCTGTAGCTTCTTCAATTATTCCCTCCGACAAAGATGATCGCAACAGTGAATAGGTTTTATGCACTAGACACCAGATTCTTCAATTGCACACAAAGAGTTATGAAAATAAAAATGTCTACTCCTCAACTAATTTAACACTTTCACACCAGGGCTCATATCATAGCAGCCACACTATTACCAATCAGAAACAGAGGTTCCCTAAACAAAATTCCAATCATTTAGAAAACAACACACACCTAATAGAAATGAAGAAAGGAAGCAGAGTCCCTTTGTCACAGGTCTCATGCTCCACGCAGGTACAAGGTTTTGATGATGAAAATCCTTTGAACTGTTATCCTCTCACTTGGATTTGAAGAAATCTACGTTCTTCTCTATCTCTATTGATCACTATTATATCTTATGTCTAACACCAACAATGATTTGCCCCAACTCACGATTGTGCAATTTAACGTTTACAATCATCCATAGGCTACAACAAAGGACAACAATCTTCTCCATGGATCTGATACCAAATGAAGAAATACACCAACATAATAATGGAGCAAATAATGCAATAACAATGAACACTGAGCTCGAACTTTATCATTACCAAAGCATGAATTTATACAATGAGAGAAGATGTTATGGTAAATCATCTTCTCCTACAATCTCTCAACAATCTCCCCAATAATCTTTTAATGAATCTCTCAAATATATTTCCTAACCTTAATTATACTTTTTAGGCATAACAAATAACAATAATACTAAAAACAATTACATCTAGAATATGATAAATGAATCATTATTCCAACATTTTTAGTGTTTCTTTCCATTGTAATTGTCCAAATTCCAATGCCAAATCTTCTTTAAAACAAAGGTTAGCAAAATATTTACATTTGGATAGACTTGCAATTTTTTTTAATGCATATTATGTTGCCCGTCTCATCTTCTTAATTTTTTAGTTCCATTGCACAATATATGATTTGGTACAAAACACCATTTAAAGAAAAATTAACATATCTTATCATATTACAAAATGATAGGAGAAACCCTAGTCAAACTATTTTATGAATAGTAGTAATAAATATTCCAAATTAACTCTATTCTAGTTTATGTCCCAACATTTCATGTGGACATTCTACCCATCATCAGGCGAAATAGATTAGAAAAGTAGGAAAGAGAACCAACAAGAAGAATTTATAAGTCTAAGGGAAATGGGATGGTGGTTGATTTGAGTAAATGGATGAGGAATGGAGGCATCTCGGTAACATTTAGGAAAGTAAGATCATATTATCTTTTTCTAATTTTGATTTAATTTTGATATTTAGGATGTTTGAAAAATTGTGTCTCTTTGAGACAATCCTCTCCATAGAGGTTTAATATTTGAGAATGCAAGTTTTCACACGAACTCAATTATCCCAAAATATTTATAGATTTATTAATACTACAATGAACCATGAAAACTTGCATTCTCAAATATTAAACCTATATGGGGAGGTTTGTCTCAAAGAGAATATTTTAGATCAAAATTAAATAAAGGAGAAGTTGATCTTAGTTTCCAAAAACATTGTCCAGATGCCTCCACTGTGATCAAACACCATTTTATTTCCCTTAACCTATAAATTCTTCTTGTTGGCTCTCTTTTCTATTTTTTAAAGCTATTTTCCCAATGATTGGTGGACTGTTCACTTGAAACGTGGGAACATAAACTAGAACACAATTATTCTAGAAGATTTATTATTACTACCATGAATCGTGAAAACCTGAATTCTTAACTATTTTACGAAGATGAAGATTATCATCCACTAAGACCAACTTTGGTATATTAGACCTATAAAGTAAAATTAATCACTTTGATTTATCAATTCGTTCCTATGATCAAATAACTTGGAAATGAATTTTCCACTATCTATTTGTTTTTTATGGATTAACAAGGTTAGAGAGTTTAGTGTTATTATAAATGTTATGAAAAATGGATCTATTGTTCATGTAGGTTGGGCATTCAAAAATAAATTATTTTTCATGCTCTATTCATCTGACAAATTTAATCGGCTCTTTCTTACAAATTATATTCATTGCATAGAATTTGAACAAAGTATTTTGTTAAAATGTGTAACTCACATTTTTAACAGAATACTCACATTGGACTTGGTTGATAGCGTTGACATATGTGCTACTACTTGTTGATGTGATCTTTGAGAAATGTTCCGCAATCAAGGTTTGCAAAGGAAATTATTCTCCTTTTTCATATTTTCATCAGTTTTATAAAAAAAATTAATATTTTTAAGTAGAACTACAATCAACCAACAAAATATCAAATTAAACACATGTTTGCAACATATCTAGTACTTGCTTTCCTATTATTTTAGGAATGTTCTATAATGCAAGCTTGCAAACAAAATGAATTCTCCTTTTATGCATATGCATAAGTTTTAACAATTTTTTTTTATTTGCAAGTAGATCTACAATCAACCAACAAAACATCTAATTAATTGACGAAGTATCAAATTGAATACCTAAGTTTGCACCAACTATATCCATGCCATCCTCCAAAATTTGTTATTTTCCACATTATCAAAAATATCCTTATTTTCTTGCAAATTCTATGTCTCGTTATCTTGGAGTTTTCCTTATCAAATTATTCATTGTTTGGAAATATTCATTGTTTTCATTATCTACATATCTTTTTAGTTCCTTTTTATGGTCTATCGTTGCTTCACATTGAGGCTATGTCTCCAACACAAACAAACAAGTCTTCTCCTTTTTAACCAATATATTTGGAAGTTTTTCCTAGTATATAAAAAATTATAAACTTAATATCATTTGTGTCACAACCCCATAGGACAGTTGAACAGATCTTACGATCGTTCATCTCTTAAGGGCATGTGACACCACAATGGTTCTTACTTGGTTGCTTGGTACACAAAGAATGCTTCGTTCAGACTACACCTCTTCACCTAGACCATACCCATACTCCATTTTAGGCTATCGACAAGTCACACTTCTACTCTAGTGCAACTCTTTATTTCTTATATTATGGTAGTTGCGGGAGGTATTTACCTCCACATGTAACCCTAGCGAGAATAGAATATTCCGAGAAGCAAGAAGAAACCCTAAAGCATTAAAATTAACCCTAGAAGACAAGTCGGCTCAAGGAAATAATTAATATTAAGTATTTAGCCTTCAGAATGAGAAGTCGGCCTAGACAGCTTAGGAAAATAGTATAAATACATGTAGCCAAACCTCATGATGCAGGAGCATCGCTTCACCTCAGCAATGCGCTCGCATTCCTGCACATCAACGCTCATTCAATAGAGGGAGAGGCACCGACCCTCCCATTTTTAAATTTAAAATATGATCCTATATGGATTCATGTTGTAAGTTTGAGTGAAGACCAAGCCATGCCTTTGTACAGGCAGAAGATAAGGTCTCCTTTAATGGCTGACGGGTTGATGGATCTAGGTTCAATTCAGACTATATGGCCATTTATGAAACTTAAATTTAATAGATGAGGTTAGGTGAGAGAGGAGAAGCTCATAGAGCCCATTTTTGTAAAGAGATTTGGGAGATCAAATTTTAGAGAGAGTTTTAGGAGTTAAGGGATAGGATTATGAGAGGAGAGCCTAAGAAGCTCAAAAGTTCAGAAATAGAAGAAGATAGGAGAGAGTTGAGACTCTGTTGTAGTCCAACCTTTGTAAACATTTGTATAGACACACAGAGATAATAGAAAAACATTTTTTTCTGCACATGGTGTGTTTGTGTGTTTGTGTTCATTTTTATGCTTGTATATGTCATTCATGTTTGAATGTGTGAACTGGTGAAGTATTGAGTAAGTTTCAATTGTTTCTCTTATGTGATTTTTGAGTGCAAGGAGTGCACATTGTCCGCAAGGAGTGCGTTGAAAGAGGTGAGTTAACCTTAGGGAAGCTCAGGAGAGATATCGTTGAATCTTCATCTGAAAGAAGTGCAAGGAGTGCACAGAGCCAGGCAATGTGTGCATAGGCCAAGTTAGATATCAGACTCATTCAACTAGAGAGGGGTTGGAAGGACTATCTTTCAAAGAGTGCACAAAGTTGATGCTTTTCAGAGTATCAAGGAATGCAAGGAGTGCGGGAAGAATTTCTTTTCAAGAAATCCTTCGATCTGAGTTATCAAAATCCTAGGAACTCAATGAGTGCATAGGAAATCAAAATCCTCAAAGGAACAAAGCTTAGAAGAGATAGCGCTTTTCAGAAGCGAAGACGAGATCCAACAGACCAAACTCATAGGAGGAGCAAAGCCCAAATCCTTTGAACACTTAGAAAATCTTCTAAGTTGGAAGAGATCGAAAGCTCACAAGGAGGAGAGACAAAAACCGTCAGATCTGCTATGGGAACAAATTTGGGTCGTCGAATCCCATATCCAGATAGGAGGACCGCGAAGGAGAAAAGAACAGATCCCATCCGTTGGATCTGAGCGCGAAGGACCAACAACCATTGGATCCAGGTAAAGTACACAGGACTTAACCCTTGTGTGTATAGGAGAGTGGACTTGCCAAAGTCCCAAAGTAATTTGGGACCGCCCATCGTCAAGGAGGATAGTTGGTGCAAGATCCACAACTCTGGAAGTTCATGGACCAAGAGGAGGTGAAATAACCGAAGTCGATCCTGACCATTGATCGCCGATAGGTACGTGTTAGTAGATCAGTAACTCCAGAGAAATCACTTCGAAGAGTTTCAGTTGAGAGTTAAAACTCCCGAAGCCCGGAGAGCCGGAGAAGATCTGGACCATCAAATCCATAGGGACATGTGGTGATAGACTGTGAACTCTGGGGAAATCACTTTGAGGGGTTCAATTGAGAATTGAAACTACCAAATCTTGGAGGGTCAGAGAGCCAAAGTAAATATCAACCGTCAGATCTAGAGGACAGGTAGCGTGAATCTGTGAAATTCGGGTAAATACCCGAAGTAAACCTCAACCGTCAGATCCAGGAAGACGTATGGCGAAAATCCGTGTATTTCAGATGAAATCACTCTGGGAGGAACAAGTGTGTAGGAGTTGAAACCCTTGAACCCCAGAGAGCCGAAGAGTCGAAAGGCCAAATACCCGAAGACCCGAAGCAGAGGAGAGTTGTTTATTTGAAGGTGAACACATAATGCCAGATCTAGAACTCTGGAGGAAAGCAGAGAGGGAAAATGCCAAAACCCCGAAGGAGATCTTGATCATTGATCGAGAAGGGAGCTGAAGGGCCATTGATCTGGTTGAAGGGTCCAAATTCCTGAAGTAGAGGCAGAGTTGTTGATTGGGGTGGATGTGTGGCGTCAGATATAGATCTCTGAGTATGAAATACTCTTGAGGGAAGCAAAGAGTGAAAGCGTCGAAGCCCCGAAGTGAATCTCAACCGTTGATCAAGAAGGGTGCGAAGATCGTTGATCTGGTCTTGGTAGAAGGTGTCGAAGTCCCGAAGCAGACTAGAGCCATCGATTTGAGGAAGACATGTGGTAGAGGTTCTACCACTTCGAAGAAAGTCACTCTAGAAGAAAGAGAAGGCATTGAACAAGAAATCCCAAAGGCCAGAGAGCCGAAGTTCATCAGAACCGTCCGTTTGCGAGGGACAGGTGTCAGTTGATATTCCACTCTAAGAGATAGCCACTTTAGAGGAAGTGAAGGTTGAGAGTTGAAAACCCCAAATTCTGGATTGCCAAAATCAATCACGACCATTGATTGAAAGGGGGCACATGTTGACAGATCATGGAGGTATGGGAAGTCCCGTGAAAGGAGGAGAGAAGGCAGAAAGAGAGAGCAGATCTCATTTGTTGGTCACGAAACACCGTTAAGGTCAAAAGATCGACGATCGAGATGGATTGTGGTGCCAGAACATGCTCGGACTTTAAAATTCTTAGAGCGGGCCGCAATTGAAACCACGGTATCGCCAAAAGGACGCGTGGCAATTGGAGATGAATTTTGGGGAGAAAAGAGGGTTGGTCTCAAACCACTCTTGGCCATGCCCGCAATCACATACTTATGAGAGGTCATAGCCCGAGGTCACATGCAGGAGGGGCCTAGTAGAAGGCACTGTCTCCCATGAAGTAAAATTAGCCAAGAGTGCTAGGGAGAGGGTCTGTGGGTTCCATAGAACCTGCACCTAAGGAAATAGGGGACCTATGTAGTTAATTTGGGTCTAGCAAGGGCCCGAAGTGTCAATCTGACTCAGACTATTGAAATATCCTAGAGCGGGATGTCGCAGAACCCCCAGGAGAGGAGGGGGGTTGCATGACCTCATTTTGTACACAAACTCAGAATTTCAACTAGGAAGAAGTGCGCACTGCAAAAACTTGGCAAGTGCGTAAGTCTAGGGAGCAGTTGCAGCCAACAACTGTTGCAATTTGTTTTCCGGGTTTAGGCTCGAACTTTCTATTGGTTATGGTTGGACTTTCTGATCAGTCTTGGTTATCTTTTCTTGGTGCATTAGCCTTGGTTGGCTATTGGTTTGCTTCCAGAATCATTCTCTGTCAAGGTTAAGGTGCTCGGGGGGTGGTTTCAGCCTATGGTTGGGTGACAATATTGTTATATTGTCTATGGTTAAATGATCACATCCATCACTTTCTAACAGGTTATAGGCCCACACTGTCTTCGGACAGTCTAACCACTGGAAGATAGATTGGGAGGATTTGCTCAGTTATAGTTTCAGTTGAAATCGGTTTTTGATGCAGCAACGAAACCCTAACCCTCTTGTTGAGGAACCTTAAGTGAAGAGATTGACCTAATTTCTGGATATCCTAGTGTGCCCTAGCCTGGCGCATCTCCTGGTACTCTCAACAGGCTAAGACGTCAAGTTTGAGTTTTTGGTCAAAATCGAGGGTTGACCATGTCAAAGCAATTATGACTTACTCTATGAAGTCAGAAAACAAGTTAGATTGGGCTTCTAACTTCAGAGCATGGAAGACAAGGAATGATCTCATCTTTGCCAAGAATAAAGTGTTGGATATCGTGAAAGGAAAGATCATAGAACCAGAGTTTTAAGAAGGAAAAGAGAAGGAACCTCAGAACGTTGTAGTTATGGATAAGTTCAAAGACAATGACATCAATGCCATGAGTATCATAGTGGACTCTATAAGATACCACTTGATACCCTACATCTCCCATCTTGACTGATCTAAGAAGATGTACGATGCCCTGACTAACCTCTTCTCAATTAGAAACATTGGACAAGTAATGAGTCTGAAGAATGAACTTCATGACATGAAAATGAATGACGATGACATCATAACATCATACTTTGTGAGAATCTCTCAGTTAAGAGATCAACTAAAATATATTGAAGAAATCATTTCAGAGAAGGAACTGGTAAATATAGTACTCAATGGTCGTCCCAAGACATGGGATGCATTTACCGCAAGCATGAACACAAGGAAGGAGTATCCCACATTTAAAGAACTTTGGACTTATTGTGCACAAGAAGAATCAAGGATTAGTGCAAAAGAAAAACCCCAAAAGAAATATGATGATCAAGATTTCACAGCAAGGTTCAAATATTTCAGGAATAAAAAGAAGTTTGGCTCAAAGAAGAAACCAAATCAAGAGAAAGATATGTCAAAAATACAATTCTTCAACTATCGAAAATATGGTCACTATAAGAATCATTGTCCCGAGTTAAAGAAAATGAAGGAAACACATGAATCATCAGCTTCCGAAGAAAGGGAACCCTCAAAGAAGGCCAAGTAGGATAAAACAAAATTCTTCTTCTAAGACAAGGTAACAATATTCTTCATAATTCTTGTACATACCTTGTTTACATAGTTTCTGTACATATCTTGCATATCTATTTCTTAGAAGATAAGATGTTCAAAGAGAAACAATACCTAAGGAAGAATAACAAGATAAGGATTTCTATAACGATGAATACAAGTCAAGCAATACAAATGAAAAGATGAAGTACATTGACAATCCTTGGTAACAATTCTTGTGGAAGTTATTACAACTGCAAGATAAGCTAAAATCAAAATCAAACTTGAAGAAACATGGAAGAAGTAAAAACAAAAAGAAGTCAACAATCAAGAGGTAAAAAAAAAAAAAAAAGACTTTTGACACTTTGCAGAAGGCAATAAGGATGCAGACGGAAGCGTGGACTCTCCTAGATGGAGGGAGCCAATTATATAATTCCAAAAGAAGAGCATGCATTCATGCATGAAGCAAGGATTAGGAGGGATATAATCCTAAATAATATGACCCATTAAGGATTATGAAGTATCTATCCATGTTCCCATCAATGGTAGCAACCATGAAAATCAACACATGTTCAATTTGACTTTAGAAGAAGTATTCTTCGAAAAGAAACCTTAAAGTATCCCTGGTTGTCCATCCACATCCATGATCCTACAATGAAAGGAAGAAGTAAGAATCTTCAGAGCATGGAATCTATAGAAAACTCCATGAACCCAAGAGCTAAACAGAAACATGAGGAAGAACATGAAGATTCCAAGAGAGAAAGAAAATCCAGAACAACTAGTCATTATATCGAGAATCAAAAGACTACCAGCTTGGTTTTAACCCACTAGAAGCAATCAAGTAGAAGAAATGAAGGTTGTGATGAAGAATAATGTATGAAAGAATTATGAATGGAAGCATCGTGAGATTTAGAACTAGAGTTTCTCCCAGATGGAGGGAGAAGACTATGATGATAGCTTGTTCCAAGAAGCCAGACATACCTCTACCTGAGCCATTATATTGTCCGCAATATCCATTTGTTGGAGTTTACATCAGATGAATGTAAGGATTGTTCTCCTCATTAGAGTAATTGAAAAAAGAATCGTAAGTAGAGAAACCTCAAGGTTTTGAGGTATACCATAAAGAGACTCTTGTATGGAGATGGAAGAAGACAACTTGGTGTAGAGCCTCCAATGAACAACAGAAGCTTGGTGAAAACTTTCTATAACATAGATATTGTATCAGAATGGTTACTCAGAAGTCCAGGATGATGGATTGCAAAATCCATGACAAAATCTCATGATGACAGAAGAAGTGCCACTTAGATATGTTCCAGTTTGACCCTTGCCATGATGTCATGAGAAAGCAGGAAACAAAAGGAGCTGAATCCAACCATGATATACTGTAATGATCAAGATTTATATGAAGCCTTCATAAAAAACCAATGTTCTAGAAAGACCGAAGTACTTTGAGATCAAGCATTACATTCTCCGTGATGAGGTCCAGAAAAAGAGAAGTGGTTCTCCAATATATCTCCACAGATGAGAAGATAGAAGATACTTTTATAAAAACTCTGTCCAAGATGAAAAAGTTTGCATACTCAAGAAATAATCTGGAGCTTGTGGAGACTACTTCCTTATTGAAAAGGGAAGATATGACTCTCAGGTTATGAGGGAGCACTGATGTCTCATTGATTTATGGATAGTCATTTTTCAATTCAAAAAATTGGTCTAGGATGAGCAGTTCCTTTCTAGTTCGGAAAGTGGTTTGATATTTTTGACGGGCATGCATTTTCCAATTCGAAAAATGGTCCAGATCGTACGGTCATTTTCGTAATAAAAATGGTTCGACAGATTGTTGATGTACCATAGACATTGATTCCCCTTGTGGTTAGTGTGGGGGAATGGTATAGGATAGTCTTTCTTCTTGACAATCACTCTCAGTAGTGGTCAAGAAGAATGGTTCACCTTGTTGGGCAATCATTCTTTCAAAGTTCACAGTTGTGATCAGATTCAAAGAATGGTTTGTTTTGGAGGTTGGTGTAGGACAGTCATTTCCTTAGGAAATGGTCTAGACAGTCATTCCCTAGGGCAGACTCATTCTCTCTAGGTTGCACTTTTTTTAGTGCCAGAAGAATGGCCCGGTTAGGTCAATGGTCGAGGTTCAACAATCAGGGACAAGCATTCCCTAGGGAAGACTCATTCTCTCCAGGTTGCACTTTGTTTAGTGCTGGGGGAATGGCCCAGTTAGGTGAATGGTCCAATCTCTGAAATCATGATATTTATTGTTCTATGCTTGAGAAGAATAGTCCAGTAGCTCATGGCTGGTGTTTTACCTTTTGAGGGTATATGCTCTTCCAAATCTTATAGATGAGAGTGGAAGAATGGCCTAGATGACTCAGTTTATATCATGACATTTCTTTTCTGTGCAGGTTGATATCATATGATATGATTGCTATGGAGACTGTATGTCTCTGGACAATAGATGTATGCTACCTTACTGGTGGATGTGTTCCACTGGTTGTGACTATGTGTCACTGATTAAGTAGGTGTGTGCTACTTGGTGTGGTAGTGTACCACTGGATTGTAGTTGTGTACTACTATGGATAGACACAATTGTGTTCTATTGAATGACATTGTTCTGATTGCTATGTAGATTATCAGTAGAGTTGAAAATGATTATCAACTAGATGGCTAGTCAGTGTACTGATGGACAAACATTCTCCAGACGGAAAATGGTCGAGGACATTTATTCTTCTAGGACATATGCCCGGATTAGAAGAATGGTTTTTGTATCACTCTTTGGAGTGAGTGACTTATTCAACATCA
Source organism: Picea engelmannii (assembly GCA_009831015.1). Classification (NCBI taxonomy): domain Eukaryota; kingdom Viridiplantae; phylum Streptophyta; class Pinopsida; order Pinales; family Pinaceae; genus Picea; species Picea engelmannii. The sequence continues at coordinate 398,354 of ML788622.1, forward strand.
TTACTCAAATGGAGTATGGTTTCGAGAGATGATGCAATTGATGCTGTCAGATGACACTGATAACGATGATGGTGCTCGTGAACTAATCATGAGATAGTCTATATGACTATGATGATGCTACTGGTTAAATGGTATGTTTGTGCTTAATACCATTTCCTTCAATACCTCCCTATCTAGGAGGGAGTGTTGATATTATGGTAATTGTGGGAGGTATTTACCTTCACATGTAACCCTGACGAGAATAGAATATTCTGGAAAGAAAGAAGAAACCCTAAAGCATTAAAATTAACCCTAGAAGACAAGTTGACTCAAGGAAATAATCAATATTAAGTATTTAGCCTCCAGAATGAGAAGTTGGCCTAGACAGATCAGGAAAACAATATAAATACAAGTAGATAGACCTCATTTTGTACACACATCTCAGAATTTCAGCTAGGAAGAAGTGCGCACTACAGAAATTGAGCAAGTGCGCAAGTCTGGGGAGTAGGTGCAATTGGTAGCTGCCACATTCTATTTTCCTGGTTTAGACTCAGACTTTCTATTGGTTATGGTTGGACTTTCTGATTAGTCTTGGTTATGTTTGCTTGGTGCATTAGTCTTGGTTGGCTATTGGTTTTCTTCCAGAATCATTCTCTGTCAGGGTTAAGGTGCTCAAGGGTGGCTTTGGCCTATGGTTGGGTGACAATATTGTTATAGTGTCTATGGTTAAACGAGCACATCCATTACTTTCTAATATTGCCTACTTAGACAATTGTTAACATAGTTTAACTCTTAGTCTTATTTAGCATTCATCCATGAACAAGAGAAAAACCATCGACGAAAATGAAGACAAACACATAAATAGTTTGGGTGGCACAAATCGTGCCTAATACCTGGCTAATTATTTGTTATTGCAAAACAATTACAATGAGCACTATTGGCTTGGTTTAAAATAGGGCAAAGTCAAATGACTCACCTCACCTCACTAAGACACTCAAGAAAAAATTGATCACCACAAGACTCTCTGCCGCAATTGTCTTCACAACTCCCTGCAGTGCACCTCAGACGTACCCACAACCACAGACTTGTTGTCATTTTGGTTCTGCAGAATTTCACCAAGCTAACACAAATTTTGGTTCTACCCCACACATGCCTCCAGAGACCTATTTTTTCATACTTCCCCAAAACCTTCCAAAAATGTCCAACCCTTGGCTACATGTCTTCCATCTTGGAAACTCTACCTCAGTTCATTATCGCATAATTGCCTCAAACTTTCTCTCCAAAACTCTTACTAAAATGATCTATCCCTTCTCTTGGTTGTGTGTGTTGGAATGTTTTACAAATAGTGTGTGCTTTTCATTGATGGAAAGATCAGAGTGTGCATCGATGGAAAAACAGGAACAACGTAAGCTAAGGAGGATTAGCGCAGAGTCGCACGTAGTGCGTAGGTGTGCACCAGGGTCGAAACACTTTGCAACAAGAATGTCGAAATCGCGATATGATCTAAGTCTTTGAATAAAGATCAGATATGGACCATCGAATCATAGGAAATGTGGTGAAATATCGTCATGTCGCTGACTGGAAAGTCAAAGGAATGGGGTTCCCTAACCTCTCGAATTCGCGATATGCGAAATTCAAAACTATCTTAGCCATCAGATCGAGGTTTTTTCTAGACCATTGAAACAGCTCTATCTCGGAGTCTCGCCTATTGCGACTTGGAGTGACAAAAACCTCCATCTAAGGAACATCGAGATGCGAGATCACGATAAGATCTGAACCGTCAAAACACCAAGATTCTGGACCGTTGATCCGACTTCATTTCGGAGTTTCGCGAATCGCGACATGGAGAGGCAAGAAACATAACCACAGGAGTTATGAAATTCCAAAACGTGAAATACTTTAGGCTTGTGGTCTCATCTGATGGTCACACCATCGAAGAGATGAAGAGAAGAGTACGTGCAGACAAGCTCCCTTTCGGCATTTCATGGATCGCGACTTGGAAAGTCGAGACACTTCACAACGGAATTAACGAAAAGGAGAAATGAAAAATCGTGAAGAGAACGTTATGAAAAAGCACTTGGTCATGGCCATGGTCATATAAAGGAAGGAGCTAGCATAGAACAACTCCGTTTCGGAGTTTTGGAGATCGCGACATGGAGACTTGAGATGTCTCATTGCAGAATCTCCAAATTGCGAAAGTGCGAAACGGGTAAATAACACAAGAACCCATCAGAATTAATCCAACGATGGAGGTGAACATGAGCACGATCGGAGGGCTAATGTTGATCCTCACGGTTTAACTGCTAGAAACCATTAATGGTTTCTACCAGAGGATGCGAAGAGACTTCTGTGTGATTTCCATAGGAGCTGAAGAGTTACAAGGAATCTGCCAGTGGAATGAAGACGATTTGTGGAGGAAATTGACAGCTGGATGAGGGTTGGAGCTCGTAACTAAAACAGAAAATATGAGCTCGATTGTAATAGATAAGACAAAGAGTCTCAATTGCCAGAGAGAAAAAGGAATCTTGGCATAACACCTAGTGATGATAGACACAGGGGTTGAACTGCCAGAGAAGCTGAAGAGTCGCGATGATGATCAGGAAGAGCACTTGAGATGTGGATGAGATTGGCGTGGTATGAGCATGCAGAGGAATGGTGAATATTGCATGCACAAGGTGCACATAAGCTATAAATACATGGTACAAAGAAGAGATGTTGTGGCTGTTGCTGCTGGAGTTGTTGTGGATGTTGTTGTTGAAGGTGATTCATGCATGAAAAAGGATCAGAGTGCAGCAGCTGAATATAATGAAGAAGAACTGTGCAACGAATGGACATGGTGCACAGAGCATAAAAAGAAGAAGAACAGAATGGGCAGGGGATGCATGCTGGAAGACAGTGAGGAAGTCTGAGTAGCAAAATATTGCAGAAAAGTGATGAGACTGGTAAGTTGTTATTGAACACTATATCACTGTAATAGGTTTCAGTATTTCATATTCATAATCCAGGGTGGTTGTGATTTGCTAGGGAGGACTGGTGTCCTCAGAGGTTCAAGTGGGTGCTTGAACACAGGGAGTCGGTGCTTCCTTCTAGTTGGTCCTAGAGAAACCAGAGAGTTGGTGCTAGAGAAACCAGGGAGTTGGTGCTTCCTTCTAGTGGGTGCTAGAGAAAAACAGAGAGTTGGTACTCTTAGCAAGTTGCATCTTGCAAAACAAAGGTTGTAGCCTCACAATGAGTTGGTTCTCATATGCATGATAATGTAAAGAATGTAAATAATACTTATCATATAAAGAAGAAGAGGTTTTTACCCTGTATGAGTTTCCTTGGGAAATATCTGTCTCTGTGATTCTCATATATGTGACTGATGTTGAATGTGCCATTGTTTATTTCCCTGCATTATTTTGATCATCATTGAGTGCCTTGTAAATATTTTAAAAGAAGCATAATTGTTTAAGCACGGTAACAACTGATTCACCTCCCCTTTCAGTTGCCCAACAATTGGTATCAAAGCCGGCCCCTTTTATCTAAGGGTAGATCCTAGAGCTTAAACATGTCAAGACATGAAGGAAATTCAACCAATAAGGCCCCTCTCTTCAATGGAACAAACTTTGCTTTCTGGAAAGATAGAATGAGAACCTACATAATGTCATTAGGTGCAGATGTCTAGGATGTGGTAGATACTGGATATGTAAATCCAGTTGTGCTAGCTAATAAGGATGACAAACTAGAATTTAGCTTCAATGCTAAGGCTTTGAATGTTATCTTGAGTGGGCTTGCAGAAGAAGAATTCGTAAAAGTTATGCACCTAGGAACTGCCAAAGAAATGTGGGACAAACTCATTAGCATCTATGAGGGTAATGAGAAGGTAAATGATGCAAAGCTTCAAACCTACAGAATACAGTTTGAACAACTGAAGATGAAGCAAGATGAAACAATTGGAAAATACTTTCTAAGTGTAGAAGAAATGGTAAATGAAATGAAGGCACTTGGTGAAACAATTGATGAACCTTCTTTAGTTCAGAAAATCTTGAGAACTCTCCCAGATAGGTTCAACCCGAAGGTCTCTGCTATAGAAGAAATTAATGATCTAAAACCTCAGAGTTTGATCAACTGCTAGGAACATTGACTACATATGAAATGAGAATAGTTAAATATAAACCTACCTCCAGAGAAGCATCATTTAAAGAAGACGGGAATGAGGATTCTGAGCCCGATGAAATTGAAGCAAAAATTGTGAAGAGACTGAAGAAGGGATCGGGAAAATAAAAAGGGTAAACTGCCTTTCAAATGTTTCAATTGTGGTAGGATAGGTCATTTTGCAAATAAATGTCCCCACAAAGGAAATGATCAGACATGTGATGATGAGGAGAAGTACAAACACAAAAATTTCTTTAAAGAGAAAAACTTTAAGAAGAAAAGTTTGTGCGTAAACAATGATGATGATCCTTCATATGATGAAGAAAATGACTCCTCTATTGAAGATAAACTAAATGACTTCATACTTATGGCCAAAGAGGATTATGATAATAAAATCACAGGGAGTGATGAAGAAGAAGCTGTGGTTGACATGGAAGGAGAACTGATCAATGCACTGGAAAAGATTGATAGACTAAGAATCAAGAACAAAAAGCAAAGACAATTGTTGATACAATTCGAGAAAGATAGTAAAGAACCTGATGAAGACCTTGTCCTACTAAAAGTAGAATTGGAAGAGACAAAGAAAATCGAAGAGATTCTAAAACAACAGCAATCAGAAAAGAAGGCAAGATGTGAATCATTAGAACAAGAATTAGTGAAAACGAGGAAAGAAATGGAGAAGTTTCAAGCCTTGTATAATCATAATCTGTCAAGTATCAAAGCCTCAGAAGGATTGGCCACCATTCTGAATCAACAAAGGAATCCAAAGCTAAAAACTGTCTTGGGGTATGAAGAGGGATCAAGCAGTGGTAACCAAGGAAATGAAAAACCCATGAAGTTTGTCAAAAGTACAACTAATGACAATAACAATCCTGCAGAAACAAAGGAAGACAATCAACCACCCAGGTCGAGTAAGGTAAAAGATGCTAGATCTGAATCTATAGAACAAAGAAGTAATGTGCTCATTGCTGAATGATGTCATCAGCTTGGAAGAAATCGATTTTCTCAAAGAAGACAACCATTTTCCAGGCACAAAGAATTTTTCTATGGCTATTGTTTCTACTATGCTAACTTTGGTCACAAACCTGTAAATTGTTCCTTAAGACTTAGACATGAGCAATTAAGATTTCAAAGGAATAAATACTTGCCACAACAAAGAATGATGTAGCCAAGTAACAAACCTTCACTGATTGCCAATTGCCAAATTAAGTCTAGGGGCATGAAACTAAAGAGGTCAAGAAATAATCAACAGTCAATGAGTAGACAACGCTACACCAATAAGTTTGACCTGTTGAAAAATGAGATTGAATGTTACATCTGTCATAACTATGGACACAAATCTATTGACTGTTGTTTAAGGGAATATGAACCAGATTTGAAATCTCCTACTGAAAATGTCAAGTTTTGGAAGAAGAAGGAAAGTGACAAGTGTGGATTAGTGTTGTCCGCTCAAAGAAAAATGAACCCTTGGTATATAGACAGTGGATGCTCCAAACACCTGATGGGAGACAAAGGCAAGTTTCTATCTCTAAGTGAAAGCAAATCAGGAAACGTAACCTTTGGAAATGATGCTCCAGGAAAAATAAAGGGCAAAGGTATGGTGAGCTTAAGTAATGGAAAAGGAAAAGCCCAAGATGTTTTACTTGTGGATGGGATGAAACATAATCTTCTCAGTGTAAGTCAAATGTGTGACAGAGGATGCGAAGTGTTGTTCACTTCCAAGGACTGCAAGATAAATTCTATAAACTCAGGACAAGTGGTGGCCAAAGGCATAAGGACAGAAAATAATGTATATGTGATGAAAAAAAATAGAGAAGAATGTCATCTAAGAAAACATGATGAAAGCTGGTTATGGCATAGGAGACTTGGACATCTAAACTTTGACCACTTAATCAAACTCAAAAACCTCGAGGCAGTAAAAGATCTTTCGAGAATATCGAAGCCCCAAGATTCAATGTGTAAACCTTGTCAAGTAGGGAAGCAAAACAGGACACAGTTTAAGTCCAAGAGCTTTACTTCAACAGAGAAACCACTCCAACTAGTTCATATGGATTTATGTGGACCATCAAGACAGGAAGGCACAGGGAAAGAAAACTACTTCATGCTGATTATCGATGATTACTCCAGACTTACTTGGGTTTCCTTTCTCAAATAAAAAGATGAAGCATTTGAGAAGTTTAAAATATTTAAGGCTTTAACAGAGACTCAAATAGGCAAGAGTTTAAAGGCGGTAAGATCAGATCGGGGAGGAGAGTTTATTTCAAGAGACCTCAAGGAATTCTACGATGAACATGGGATCAAGAGAGAATACACAATCCCAAGAATTCCACAACAAAATGGAGTTTTTGAGAGGCAAAACAGAACAGTGCAAGAAATGGTCAGGTCAATGATGAATGAGAAGAACATTGGTCAAACCTACTGGGTAGAAGAAATACACACAGCAGTCCATGTGCTTAACAAATCCCACCTCAGACCACAAAATGACAAGACACCTTATGAATTATGTTTTGGAAGACCTGCCTCAATCAAACACTTCAGAGTCTTTGGGAGTAAATGCTACATAAAGAATAATGATGAGAACCTCAACAAATATGATGACAGGGCTGATGAAGGTATCTTTTTAGGGTATGCTACAAACAGTAAAGGATATATATGCTATAATAAGAGGCTACATAAAATGGTTGACCGTATTGATGTAAAAATTGATGAAGGAATCCCAGCAAGAGAGGTGTACAGTAATGAGTCTTCTACAGAAGAAACAGCTAAAGTTGAATATGAACAGGTCCAAGAATCAGAAAATGAAGACTCTTAATCAAATGAAGACTCAGACACTCAGAGAGACTCAAATAAACAGTCAACTACAAATTCCTCCTCCATAATCATTCAAAAGAATCATCCAGCAAGTCAGATAATTGGAGAAAAAGGCAAAGGTGTACAAACAAGGAGAAAGCTAATAAAAAACATCGAACAATCTCATATAGCCTTCAGATCCATTATGGAACCCAAGAATTTTAATGAAGCCAACAAATATGACCACTGGGTTAAAGCAATGAATGAAGAACTTGATCATATTGAGAAAAACAATACGTGAGAGATGGTTCAAAGACCTTAAGGTAAAAACGTCATTGGCTCCAAATGGATCTTTATGAATAAGTTGAATGAGCAAGGACAAGTTATCATGAACAAAGCAAGGTTAGTCTATAAAGGCTATGCTCAGATAGAAGGACTAGATTTTGATGAAACATTTGCACCTGTAGCAAGATTAGAAGCTATCAGAATATTTCTTGCCTATGCTTGTCATAAAAGGTTTAAAGTATACCAAATGGATGTCAAGTCAACCTTTCTAAATGGAGATTTAAGTGAAGAGGTCTATATGGAACAACCAGAGGGTGTCAAACTTTTTGATAACCCTGACTTAGTATGCAAGCTGAAGAAAACTTTATATGGTTTAAAACAAGCCCCTCGAGCCTGGTATCACAAACTAGATACGTATCTCAAAGACAAAGGGTTCAAGAGAGGAACAACTGACAACAATCTGTATATTAAAATAGAGGATAATGGTTTTCTCATCGTATTGGTCTATGTAGATGACATCATCTTTGGATGTAATAAGAATTCATTGGTACAATTGTTTGCTTCTGCCATGGAGTCTAAATTTGAAATGTCTATGATAGGAGAACTGTCATTTTTTTCTTGGTCTGCAAATTACTCAGAGATCCGAATGGATGTTCATTTCTCAAGAAAAATATCTAAGAGAAATGGTGAAAAGGTTTCAAATGGAAGATTCTAAACCTGTGGGTACACCTATGGTAACTGGATGTAAATTAAGCAAGGATGATGATTCACCTGATGTTGATCAAAGGTCATATCGATCAATGATAGGCAGCCTGTTGTACATCACAACATCTCGCCCAGACATAATGCATGCTATAGGAATGGTAGGAAGATATCAAGCTACACCTAAACAGAGTCATTTACAAGATATCAAAAGGATATTCAGGTATTTGAAAGAAACAATGACTTATGGTCTGTGGTATCCCAGAAATCAAAATCTTCAGTTGACTGCTTATTTAGATGTAGATTGGGCAAACTATGTTGATGGGAGAAAAAGCTCCAGTGTAGGAGAATTCTTCTTGGGTGACTCCTTAGTAGATTGGCTTAGTAAAAAACAAGGTTCCATTTCTTTATCAACCACATATGCAGAGTACATTGCTGTTGCTACTTGTTGCACTCAGGTATTATGGATGATTCAGACACCTGCAGACTTGGAGGTAAAATACACTGCACCGATCCCAATTCATTGTGATAACACTAGTGCCATCAGTGTGTCTAAAAATCCTGTCTTCCACTCCAAGACCAATCATATTCCCATAAAATATCATTTTCTGAGAGAGCAAGTCACCAATCAGATTGTTCAGGTCCATTACATTCCCACTACAGAACAAATTGCAGACATCTTTAATAAACCCCTAGCCAAGACACCATTTGAATATCTCAGACAGAAGCTGGGTTTCATCCCGTCTCACATCTAAGAGAGTTTATCCTATTAGGGGGAGTCTTGTATTGGTTTCATATCTGATACCTCTTAAAATTAATGCAACAATTCATGGGGAGCGTGTTTTCTTTGACATTGATGTCAAAGGGGGAGAAAAGAACAGGGGTGCCTTTGTTTCCATCAATTCCAGAGGGGGAGATTGTTGGCATGTTTTACAGATAGTGTGTCCTTATTATTGATGGCAAGATCAGAGTGTGCATCGATGACAAAACATGAACAACGTAATCTAAGGAGGATTAGCATAGAGTTGCACGCAGTGCGTAGGTGTGCACCAGGGACGAGGTTAACTCATTTCTAAAGCTCAAGAGGTATAATGTACTCAGGATCTCAGGTCGATGAAAGGTCTAGGCCTTTGACACTTAGAAATTATTCTAAGTAAGGAGGATGCGTAAGCTCGGGAAGAGAAACGACATTGATCATTGGATCCCATTCAGAATTCCTGATGACTGTCAGATATGAATCTAGACAGGAGGAGCGCAAAGATGGAGGGCAGATCTCTGCCGTTAGATCGGAGCGCAGGGTCCGACCATCGTTGGATCAGGAAGAACCTGCACGTTCTTCAAAGTGCAATATCGAAGCGGTGGTCCAAATCCATTTCAGAGTTTTGGCTATCGGGGTTTCGGATACCGGAAGTTGGAGTGTCAAAACTCTTTGCAACAAGAATGTCGAAATCACGATATGATCTGAGCCGTTGAATCAAGATCAGATCTGGACCATGGAATCATAGGACATGTGGAAAAATATCGTCATGTCACTGACAGTAAAGTCAAAGGAATGGGGTTCCCTAACCTCTCGAATTCACGATATGAAAAATCGTGAAACTATCTTAGCCGTCAGATCGAGGTTTGTTCTGAACCGTTGATCCAGCTCCATCTTGGAGTCTCGCCTATCATGACTTGGAGTGACAAGAACCTCCATCTAAAGAACAGTGAGATGCGAGATCACGATAACATCTGGACCGTCAACACACCAAGATTCTGGACCGTTGATCCAACTCCATTTCGGAGTTTCACGAATCGCGACTTGGAGAGGCAAGAAACATAACCACAGGAGTTCAAAAATGCCGAAACGCAAATTTTTGAAATACTTTAGGCTTGTGGTCTCAACCAGTGGTCATGCCATCGAAGAGCTGAAGAGAAGAGTACGTGCAGACAAGCTCCCTTTCGGCGTTTCGGGGATAGCGACTTAGAAAGTCGAGAAACTTCACAACAGAATTAACAAAAAGGCGAAATGTGAAATCGTGAAGAGCACATTATGAACAAGTGCTTGGTCATGGCCATGGTCATATAAAGGAAGGAGATAGCACATAAAATCTCTGTTTTGGAGTTTCGGAGATCGTGACATGGAGACTCAAGATGTCTCATCGCAGAATCTCCAAATTGCGAAAGTGCGAAACGAGTAAATAACGCATGAACCCATTAGAGTTAATCCAATGATGGAGGTGAACATGAGCACGATCGAAGGGCTAATGTTGATCCTCACGGTGTAACTGCTAGAAACCATTGATGGTTTCTACCAGAGGATGCGAAGAGACTTCTATGTGATTTACAGAGGAGCTGAAGAGTTACAAGGAATATACCATTGGAATGAAGACGATTTGTGGAGGAAATTGATAGCTAGATGAGGGTTGGAGCTCGTAACTGAAACATAAAGAATGAGATCGACTGTAATAGAGAAGACGAAGAGTCTCAACTGCCAGAGAGAAAAAGGAATCTCTGCATAACACCTAGTGATGATAGACACAGGGGTTGAACTGCCAGAGAAGCTGAAGAGTCGCGATGATGATCAGGCAGAGCACTTGAGATGTGGAGTAGATTGGCACGGTATGAGCATGCAGAGGAATGGCGAATATTGCATGCACAAGGTACATAGAAGATATAAATACACGGTACATAGAAGAGATGTCGTGGCTGTTGTTGTTGGAGTTGTTGTGGATCTTGTTGTTGAAGGTGATTCATGCATGAAGAAGGATCGGAGTGCAGTAGATGAATAGAACAAAGAATATCTGTGTAGAGAATGGACATGGCGCACAGAGCATAAAAAGTAGAAGAACAGAATGGGCAGGGGATGCATGCTAGAAGACAGTGAGGAAGTCTAAGTAGCAAAATCTTGCAGGACAGTGATGAGACTGGTAAGTTGTTATTGAACACTATATCATTGTAATAGGTTTCAGTATTTCATATTCATAATCCAGGGTGGTTGGGAGGTGCTAGGGAGGACTGGTGTCCTCAGAGGTTCAAGTGGGTGCTTGAACATAGGGAGTCGGTGCTTCCTTCTAGTTGGTGCTAGAGAAACTAGGGAGTTGGTGCTAGAGAAACCAGGGAGTTGGTGCTTCCTTCTAGTGGGTGCTAGAGAAAAACAGAGAGTTGGTACTCTCAGCAAGTTACAGCTTGCAAAACAGAGGTTGTAGCCTCACAATGAGTTGGTGCTCATATGTATGATAATGTAAAGAATGTAAATAATACTTATCATATAAAGAAGAAGAGGTTTTTACCCTGTACGAGTTTCCTTGGGAAATATTTGTCTCTGTGATTCTCATATATGTGATTGATGCTGAATGTGCCATTGTTTATTTCCCTGCATTATTTTGATCATCATTGAGTACCTTGTAAAGATTTTAAAAGAAGCATAATTGTTTAAGCACGGTAACCACTGATTCACCCCCCCTCTCAGTTGTCTAACAATTGGTATCAGAGCCAGCCCCTTTTATCTAAGGGTAGATCCTAGAGCTTAAACATGTCAAGCCATGAAGGAAATTCAACCAATAAGGCCCCTCTATTCAATGGAACAAACT
>ML788622.1:419172-452218 GCA_009831015.1 Picea engelmannii
ATCAACAGATACTAACTGACTTACCACAGTATTGAAGGCATTCAAATGCTTTGCCACCGAGTCTCCATCTCTCATCCTCAAGTTATACAACTTCTTTCTCAGGAATAGTTTATTTACCAGGGACTTAGACTGATACAACTTCCTCAACTTTTCCCATAAATCTTTGGTTGTAGCTTCCTCTGACACATTCAGTAATACTGAATCGGAGAGACACAGTCGAATTGTGCTCTTTTCCTTCCGATCCGTCTTTTTCCAGTCATCTGCAGAAGTTCCTGTAGGTGCCATACCTAGATTAACCACGATCCACTGATCTCTGTCCACCAAAAGATCTTCCATCTTGAGCTTCCACAGCTCAAAGCTTTTCCCATTAAACTTCTCGATCTCCATCTTCGAATTGCTTGCCATTTCTTTTCACCTGAAAAACAATACCGCGGATCTCCCACTGTAACAAGGCTTATCACAGTCCCGAGCCAAACCCTTGACGACAAAGGCGTCCCCCTGAAGCCAATAAAGCTCTGATACCAAATGTAAATTCTCACCTTGTACAATATCTACTGCAAACTGATATTCAGAAAAGAGCAGAAAAGATACAATGGCAAATACAAACATTACACAATTGGTCCGATGACAAAATTGGCGACTCCGATGACAAAATTGGCGACTCCACTGGGGAAATAACCCATTTTCTTTGTGGTTTTTGGTATTTTTCCTTGGCCATTTGCTCTTGCCTTACCTTTCTCCATTCATATCAATTTCTGAGTCTTCAAGATACTCGTATAGACCCTCTGGGTCCAGAGGCCTCTTCAAATTTTGTGTCTTTTTCCAAAAATTTGATTAGTTTCAGACATTCTCGCATTGCACTCCACAGTGGCCTGCAAAAACATACTGAGTTCGCACCCTACTTTTAGGTTTAGTGCGAGGTTCTCGCACTCTTCTCAAAGCTCACCTGCGAGAATGACCTATTCTCACACTGTGTAATACTCTCAGCCTGCGAACCCTTTTTTTCAAAACTTTGGCTTTAAGACTTTTGCATGATTAACTGCCCAGATCAGTATAAGTGCCTAACAAGAGTGTTTTGGACCATTGGTTGATGTTTTCTTGTATTCATTCTTGTGCACGAACAGTCTTAGGAAATCAAGACTCTTCCTGTCCATTTTTCTTGACTTTCCTTTCTTGACTTTTCTCTGCAAAGATATCCTCTCTGATTTTGGAATCTGAGTGTGCTTGTTTGGTTAAGAATCGGTGATCGGTTGAAAGTTGAGCTTCTTTGTCTTTATCATTTGCTCATTGTTTGAAAGATCACTTTTCTCATGCAATTGAAAAGACTAGTTTGGTTTGCTTGTTATTTTTGTTTCCATTGAAAGATTGGTTTGGGTTTCTATCTATTGCTTGTTCATTAGTTTTTGATTTTCAGCACTCTCACCATCATGGTGTAGGTCCTTTTTGAAAAGTGACCAAACATTTTTATTTCAAAAGCATTTTCGTCTTCAAAAGTATTGAAAATCAATTGTTGAAATTATTGAAAAAGAAACAATAGAGAATTGTTATTCTTGCGTGATTTGTTGCAATTGCATTTTAAAGGAAATTGTGTCTTGTGGTTCAAGTTTGATCCGAAAAACTTCTCTTTCCCTCCCGTACATAGGATTCATTGAACAAAAATTTCTATATTTCATTCTTATCCATGCATCGTTGGGTCAGAGTCTTATATAACATCAGTTTTATCTCCACTTCCTTTGAATAATAACAACCCCTAATAACATTGCGCAATCATAAAATTTAACTAGTAACTCTTTTCTAGGGCTCTATTACACCAACATTTAGCTAGGCTAGTGCTTTGGAATAAGAAGAGAGATACACTCTCCAAAGCACAAAACACACAATAACATATTGTGTTAAGGAGTGTTAAATTCCGTTTACAACATCTTGTCCTGGGAAGCCCTTCTCACACAAGGGTCAAGCACGAGGTCGCATTGATATCAACAGAGTTACTCACCTTGCTTTGTTGATGTCGATGTAGAGATTGCATGTATTACAGGGGTCACTCAGAGGTATACCCACAATGATGAGTGGAAGCCTTTTGAGTTTATTTCAGGCTAGATACCCTGCCCTTGCGTGTCGATTGGATTGTTGACTGTTCCCCCAGGCTTTATTGTTGTCGGTGGTAACCTTAGTGGCCTATCTTTCTAGGGTCTTACACAAGGTGACTGTGAATGGGAAAGTCTTCATGGTACCTGGACTCGATGTTGGCCAAACTCACTCGGGATCCTTAGAGGGTATACCCACGATTATGTGTGGGAGCTTGCACCAGGGTGTAAGTCCGTTAAGCAGGTCGTCAGTGTAACTTTTCCACCCTAGCCCAGCCCCTTCTCATCTCGTTGTTGCGATGTTGGATTTCATCACCAACTAGTGGCTTCGGAATTTGAAGGTCTTGTTTGCTTGGTGTTGCTTCCTAGATTTTGTTTACTAGCGCGTGTTGCTTGTTTACCAAAGTTCACCATACAATTTTATTCGTGAAGTTTGTCACTCGTTTACAATAGCTCCTCCACGTTGTTCATGTAGAATGCAGGGTTTATCTCCAGAGCATCTAGAAGGTTCTCAACCATTTCCTACAAGTTTACCTGAGGGCTCTCCTCAGCAGAGTGAAGTCCAAGACGTTACCACGCCACAAGTGGAATGAAATGACTCTCTAGAACATTTTCGGATTACCAATACTCGAGAGGACTTTCAATTTCACCCCAATTCTGAGCGACCGTTTATGCGACTAAATTATTCTGGAGACTTAGTTGTTACATCTTCTGGATCACCAGTTGGACCCTTTCCCGGCATAGAAAGCCAAGATCCTTTTTGGTCTACGAGTGTTTTTCGAAAGGACCTTTTTGGTCCAGGCTCACCTGTGATTTCCGAAATCACCCCACCTGTGATTTCCGAAATCTCTAGTCCAGAGACAGTACCGTTTACCACCGTCTATCACTTTCTAAGTATAGACGCCCCGCGATCTGACCACATCTTGACCGTCCCTATCGAAATGGACCATCACACAGATACTATGAGTGTTCACACCCGGTTTACCGCGGTTAGTCTCACTCCCATCAACACACCACGAACGCCCAGCATCACCCCAACACTACCACCTGGATACTGTGAGTTGAATGCTTCCATTCCCACTACTATGCAAACCCCATCTGGCTCTCCTGGTGGTCCTTCTTCTTCTGGGAACTCTCTTCCTGGTTTTATTCCGACACTCCCTCAATTTCCTTTTGGAGGACCTTCCTTGTCTTCTACTGGCAGTCTTAATCCTAATGGCACTATTTCGTCATTCACACCAAATTACCAGATTCCCGTCAGTGGACAATATCACCAAGGTGGCATGACTCAACCCCCTCTTAGCGGGAAACTTCCTATTGGAACACAAATCCCAAATGGAACACAACCCCCAATTGGAACACTGCCCCCAATTGGAACACCACCTTCGATAGGAGGATTGACCCCACCTTATGGACAAAACATACCTCCGTCCTTGGCCCAGTATTGGAATCATTTGATACAACATCCTCCTCAATCGAATGGGGGGCAACAGTTTCCAGCTGCATCTGTAATACCCCCTAGTATGGGCCAACCATATCCAGGTTTGTTCAATCCTATTTGGGGCTCGACTGCTCAAACTCACGTCCCTGTTCCAGGGTACAACCCCATGAGCTACTATCCTCTTCAACCACCACTGAATCTGCCTGGGTCTTCACATTATATGCAGACTGCTTATGGTCCTACTGGTTTGCCGATGGGGCTTCCTCCCCAAAGCCACCAGTACCTGCAGGTGAATCGACAGTTACCCTTTTTGGTCACTTTGGATATTCTGGATTTGTCAAGGATTTTAAATGATCCAATACGTCACTCTCCCCAATGGCCTGCTATACCAGCCAAGTTACCATCGAACATCCCTAAATTCGACGGCAAAGCGGGAGAGGACCCAAACAATCACGTCATGATTTTTCACCTATGGTGTTCATCCAACTCGTTGATGGATGAATCTATTTGTTTACGTCTTTTTCAACGAACCCTCATAGGTTCTGCTACGAAGTGGTATATAGAATTACCACGAGGTTTCTTATCTGATTTCAACACCCTAGCTATGGCTTTCCTCACACACTACCAGTTACCGATCCGTTATGAAATGAGGACCAAGATTTTGAGTTCTTTTAAATAGAACAAGGCCACTCATATATTCGATCACATTCATGAGTGGCGACGAAGACGACGTCTCATTAAAATTGAACTCCCCGATCAGTTGCTGGCAGAATGGTTCACGAAATCATTTGTGAACGATATTAGTCATGACATCGCCATGGGTGGAGTAGTCACGGAAGAACAGGCCATAATTCGTGCTCAATATCTTGACCTCGTTTACTCGCAAACGGGTACCCTTTACGATTTACTACTTGACTTACCTCATCCTTCCACTTCCACCACTTCAACTACTGCAGTTGCTTCTCATGCAGCTGACGGTGTGATTGGTACTTTCTAGGCCCAACCACATTCTGCCTCAAGCGCAAACCCCAAACCTACTTCTTATAATGTTCAAAATGCTCCATCTCTTGCCCCTCCCACCGACAAGACTTCTGAGGTAAATGAAGTTCAATCTACCCCAGCCGGTAAAAGAAAATCCAAAAAGAGAAGGGGTACAAACCCGGAGGACAAAAATACTTCTCAAGCAGAGCGAACCAAAACTACCCCTGTTGACGATCGGGATAAGTGCAAACCACGATACCCTTGTCTTATCTATGGTGATGATCACTACACGAAGGATTGTCCACGACATGCCGAGGTCACTAAGTTCCTTCAAGGAGCTTCAAAACCACTTGCTCCAGCCGTTTTGTCCCAATCCTTCCTGTCTCAACAATAGGCTTAGTTGGTCATTCATGACCAACCCTCATCTTCTACTACATCTTATGTATTGATGTGTATTGGCGATTCAAAGAAGAACAACATTGCACTCACCACTCGAGCCAAAGATTATTCTCCCTCTAAAGAGAAGGTTGATGATCTACCTCCTTCCTCGGTACAACCCTCTCCCGCGACTCCACCTACCAACGGTCCTCTTCATCTCGAATGACCAAGCCTCGACACAGTTCTTCGACCCCCCCCAAAGGGCATCATTTAGAAATCAACTTTCAACCCACACGCTCGTGCTACCCAGAACTACAACATTGTTGAATATTTGGCCCAAACACCTTCTGTGATGTCAGCCCTCAAAGTCCTTCAAAGTTGTCCCACACAATGGAAGGCACTGTTGGAAGCTATCGGTGGAATCGACCCGACGGATACGAATTTAATAATCTTTGACTTGGACGATCACATTCCCAGGTTACCCCCTCAACTCGCGTTCCAGATCCAAGTGATTGTCTCTAACAAAAACATTTGTTGAACCATTATCGACGAGGGTGCCTCGACGTATGTCATGTCTCTTGCTGGAAAGCCATTGGCTCTCCCTCTTTGAATGAATCCTAGAACACTCTCAAAGCCTTCAATGGCTCTAGTTTTAATCCCTACGGTGTCCTTCCTTCATTGCCCATCACGTTAGAAGGAAAAACGGTCCAAGTTGAAGTGGAAGTCTTCGACGCTCCCCTTGATTACAATCTTATGCTTGGCCACAGCTGGATCGATTCCATGCACGTCGTTGTGTCAACCCTTTTCCGTGCGGTACGTTTCCCACATCAAGGAAAGTTCATCATTGTCGACCAATTATCCTTCTTTAACTCCAATACCCGTAATGGAAATGTATCGTTCATTGCTAAAACCCCATCGGGTTATGAGAACATCGGGGTAGGCCTTATCAAAAAATCTTCGTTAATGGGTACTTTCCCCATTCGACCACCTGGTGTTCCACGCTCGTCCGTTGCTTCAATCAACATGATCTCCACCTCGATTCATGAACTTCCTGTGTCTCACGACCCCTGGATAGTACTTGACCCTGGAGATTATCTTCGTTATGGAGACGAAATGTCGTTAAGTCCGGTTGAATCTTCCTATCAGGCCATTCAATCGGCAACCCCTTCTACCCCCTCTCTTGGTGAGTTATATCCAGATCCTTTCCATGTCATTTTTCCCACTAACGAGATGATCATGTCTATCATGGAGGACACCCCTTGGGACGATGGACATCATTGTTCCACCCTCTTTCTAGAGCAACATACCATTGAAAACTACCAATGGATATCGACCCCGTCGACCGTTTTTGTCATCTCAACCGTTCCTGGGTCCTCACACGATGTATTTTCCGAAGGGAACTTAAGCAATATCTTACCCACTATTCCCCTCGACATATCCGTCAAACCTGGGATTGTCGAAAATGTCCATATCGGAGCTTCATGTTCTTCTGACGAAGTCGTCACCTACACATCCCTTTTCAAAGAGTTTAGTGACATCTTCACCTGGAGCTACGAAGAAATGCTAGATATCGACCCTGAGATTGTGATACATGAGATCAAGACATACCCCAATGCTAAACCTGTCTAGCAACGCCTTCGTCCAGTTCACCCACATAAAGCGGTAGCTATCAAGCTCGAAGTCGAGAAATTTCTTAAAGCCGGATTTATTTATCTAGTGGCTCTCACTGACTGGGTTTCCAATCTTGTCCCAATCAACAAGAAACAAGGCACAATTCGTGTATGCGTTGATTATAGGGATATCAACAAAGCTTGTCCCAAAGACAACTTTCCTACCCCCTTCATCGATCAGATTGTCAACAATTGCGCCAGAAGTGAAATCTTCTCTCTCATGGATGGTTTCTCCGGGTATAATCAAATCAACATTGTTCCCGAGGATCAACATAAGACTGCTTTTATTTGTCCTTGGGGTACTTTTGCCTATCGGAAACTCCCTTTCGGTCTCAAGAACGCTAGCGCCACTTTTCAATGCGCTATGTCTTATGCTTTCCATGATATCAAGCACATCTTTCAACCATATTTGGACAATTTGCCCGCTCACTCAATGCACCGAGTCAATCATCCAACCCACCTCCGAGCCATTTTCGTCCGCTGTCGGTTCTACCGTATACATTTGAATCCTCATAAGTGCATTTTTTGCGTGGAATCCGACCGCCTTCTAGGTTTTATCGTTTCGCGTCAAGGGATCAGGGTAGATCCTTTAAAGGTTGAGGCAATCCTTAATCTCCCTCCTCCTTCTACACTTCGTTAGTTACAAAGTTTGCAAGGGAAAGCAAACTTTCTTCGTCATTTTATCCCAAATTACACCGAGATAACTCGTGGATTTACGCGGTTATTAAAAAAGGGGTCTGAGTTCGTATGGTATACCATCACCAACAATGCTTTCGAAGCTTTGAAATTGTCCCTAATGCATGCTCCACTTCTCTTTCCCCCCGATTACAGTCCCAATTATTTCCTTTACCTTGCTGCCTCGGATTACACCATTGCTATGGTTCTCGTCCAAGAGGATGATGCTAATGATGAACATGTGATTTACTACTTGAGTCGAAGTCTAATGCCTACCGAAATCACGTATTTACATGTCGCAAAACTGGCCTTGGCAACCGTCCAAGCCGTCCAACGCTTCCAGCACTATATCCTCTCGTGCAAGACTACAGTGATTTCTAATTGCAACCCTACGCAACACATTCTCACACGTCAATTTCTAGGGGGAAAATACTCCAAATGGATTGTGATACTCTAGGAGTTTGACTTGGAATTCGAACGCGTCAAGTCTAAGAAGTCCTTAGTGTTTGCTGAATTGATATGCGACTTTCCCTATTCTGAAACGTAAAATGTAGCAGCTGATTCCTTACCTGATGAATCCCTTTTCCTCATCAGCACTGATGATCTTTGGTATGGCGATATCATTATATATCTCCAGACCCAGACTTTCCGTTTAACTTTGTCTAGTACTGACCGACGTCGAATACGATACCAAGCTCGTCAATACATTATCCTCGGGGATACTCTTTATCGTCGGGGGATTGACTCCATTTTTCAAAGCTGCCTCACATTTGACGAGGTCGGGAGAGATCTGAATGACTGTCATTCTGGAGCCTGTGGTGGTCATATGTCTGGGTATGCTACTTCCTAGAAGATCTTACGAGCAGGGTATTTTTCGCCTTCTTTATTTAACGACTGCATAATCGTCGTTCAAAAATGCCATGCTTGCTAGACCTATAATAATAAGATACGGTCGCATCCCGCTCCTCTTCACCCCGTGGTCTCCATTGGTCCCTTTGCGAAATGGGGCATCGATTTCATGACATGTCACCCCCACTCGGCCTGGGGGGATGGATACATCATTGTACCCGTAGATTACTTTACGAAATGGGTCGAGGCGATGCCGAAATTTGACAACACTAGAAAGACCGCAACATTATTCATTTTTAATCACATCATAGCTCGTTTTGGTGTTCCCCAGGCTATCTTTACTGATCACAGTAGCCACTTTAGAAACTTCATGATGTCCGAACTTACTGAAAAGTTGGGTCTTCGCCATGAAAACTCAACTCCCTATTACCCACAAGCCAACGGCCAAGTTGAAGAAATTAACAAAGTTATCATAACTATGCTCCGACGAATGATAGGGATTCACAAAACAAGTTGGCACACAATGTTGTTTTCAGCATTGTGGGCTTACCGGACATCCGTCAAGTCCGCTACTGGGTTTACACCTTTTAGGTTAGTCTATGGTTTGGAAGCCATTCTCTCGATTGAATGCGAGATACCCTCTTTAAAACTAGTTGTTGAACTCCTACCAAACACTTCTGCTAAGGAAGAACGTCTATTGTATCTTATGTGATTAGACGAAACTTGATGCGATGCCACCCTAGTCATAGAAGCTCAGAAAAAACATGTCAAGGCCCAATACGACAAACATGTCAAGCCTCGCGTTTTCTCCGAAGGAGATCTCGTTCTCCTCTATGAACAAGATCGAGATATGCTAGGAACTGAAAAATTCAAAGCTATGTGGCGAGGTCCTTATATCGTTCGACAAGTTTTGGAACAAGGGGCTTATGAGTTAGTAGATTATGATGGTATCCCTTTGAGTGAACCCAGGAATGGGTTGTACTTGAAGAAGTACTATGCATAAAATCGCCTGTGCACGAGTACTTGTATTTTTATTGTTTCATACTTCTTGTGTGTTACTATAGCTTGCTTTTTTCATTATCTGGTCTTTGCCCTTATGTGACGTTGTGTTTGATTTCCAGATGTCGGAGTCTTCGCTACCCTACATTGGCTTCGCTGATGGCGCTAGCCGTAGTACTCAGAACCTTGCTTCCACTGCATGGGTAATTTACGCCCCTACAAACAAACTTATCTCCTTACGAGGTGTGTGTCTCGGCCGTGCGACCAACAATATTGCAGAGTATAGCTCCGTTATCGAATTGTTGATTGATGCTATCTCGCTCGGAATCCATCATTTGGTTGTGCGACTCGATTTGTATCTTGTAGTACTACAGTTAAGTAATGTCTATACTATTTGAAGTCCTAATTTGTTACGGGTGTATTTGCGAATTCGCCTCTTGGAACGTTATTTTGATTATATTGAATATCAACATATTCCTAGATGTCTAAATACATTAATTGATGCATTGGCTAACTATGTATTAGACAGACATTTGGATCATTTATAAATCAATCACATCAATTTTTACACAACACAAGATAAACCAATAGAAGCCGTCTATATATATAACGATAAAAAAGAGTTTTTTACAAAAGGTTTTGTCCGAAGACCAAAATGTCAAAATCTGAAGCTCATAGCTTCTACAAAGTGACGTCATGGATGACGTTCACGGTAACACACGACTGCCCGAGCAACCCTACGGAGCAGTTGACCTATGGACTCTGACACTCCTACTGTATGACGCTAATAGCATCGTGGAACCTCTCCAAGAGGCATGTCTGGAATATCTACTGTCAAACCCTCTAGGTTTTGTTCCACTGCTTGATAATCCTCGGCGTCACATTGTGGCACTGGCCCTACCTCTCCTCGCCGCTTAATAGGAGAAGTACCAGGAGGTCGGTAAGGTCCCACATCTGTGTCATCAAAAACAAAATTTGTATTTAGTCTTTGGACGAGCATATAAAAAATATTTGCATATGATAAAATTCACAAAAACATTTAAAAAAGAAAAATGTGTACTTCTTACCAAGTTCCCCCCACTGGGCACCCTCGGGCAGGACTAAGTCCGGATCTTCTCGGAAATCCAACCCGACATAAGCATAATCGTCGACCATCAACATTTGTGGTCGCAACCAGTCGAAAAAGGTATCATCATACTTGATAATTGGTCCAGCCACGTGTCGGTCCATGAGCTGACACCATCTCAGCATCCTTGGATATGTGGGAGCCGAAAAATTCCACTCAACCTGCAGCCTCAGTAACAGAACCCTCTCGAGAAAGAAGGACAGCAACAAAGATTTGTACCCGATTTGCTTCATGGCGCCTCTTCTACATTTGGTCAACTATTGTTTCATGCTACGAAGCACAGCATCTGCCCAGTTAAAAACCCGAGGCTCAGTACACTCTATGGCATACTGAAAGTAACTCTGGAGCACCATGTGAGAAGCGAAGCTCCTAGCCATCCGAGCAATGGTGAACAAGATAGTACAGAGGGTCAAATCCCGTATTCCCCAAATAACTACTTTCCCTTTCTTCCTCTTTGCCTTGGGAACACAGTGTAAGCGGAAGTACTCACTCATGGGCAGCCCACCACCTCTGCTACCAGTCAGGCTCATGTGGTACCCATGCCATGAAATTCCTGTCAAGAAGTAAATGTCCTCAATATCTAAGGACAATGTGTGGACCCCTAAATGAAATACTTGCCGATCGGGATCCCACATATGCACAAGGTACTCCAATAACCTAATTTGGGCCCTCATGCCCAGGATACGAAATTACTTCAGAAGACCACAGTTTCTCAAAGCATTAATAGTGGGTGTATGATTTCCAGCAATGGCATTGTCTTCTTCGTGCTCCCTTTCGTGCCATTCTAGAACCATTGTGATGGCCAACTACCTACATAAGAAGCACAAGAAGAAGATTAATAACTCTATTCATAAATTAGTTCTCTTTCATTGAGCTAAACTTCAAAAAAAAATTATGCTTTGTGGTTCTCGCAAGTTCCTTTTAGGCACAGTGTGAGGTTCTTGCAGGCTACTGTGGGCTCACCTGCAAGAATGACCCATTCTCGCAGGTCCCGTGTAGCCCACCTGTGAGAATGGTTGAGCGCCATATAAACCCCAAAATAAACTCAAAATGATGGATTTTACCAATGAAAATGAAAATTAAACCATGAAAAAGTAGAGGATAGAGTGCCTACCTCACTACCGCTGACGGTTCATCGAATGGATGCTCGTAACTCCCGCAATCTGACGCCGAATTTCAAGGGTAAAAGAGGGGTTTTGGGGCTCAAATAGTGGTAGAGTGAAAATGATATGGTAAAAAGAGTTTTTACTTCTTTATATTAACTTTACCATGACATTGAATTTTTATAATTATTTATTTATCAAAACCTAAAACCTAATGCCCTTTTGAGTGTAACTTTTGCAGGCATAACGACTTCGATGTTCATGTACAGGGATGCAGACATATTTTTTCTTCTTCATCGCATGTTTTATTTCTTTTTTATGGATTTTGTATAAAACCTCGAGCTGGGTCTTTGTCCGTTCTCATGCTCGAAAATACATGAGAATGCGATCGAGCATACTTTTATCACTTTTTCGGGCTCAACAAGGCTATACGAAAAAGGAACCCCCCTGGAGTCCTCTTTAATCTCTTTTTAGACTCTCTAAACATGAAAAGATAGCCGAGCAACCTTGTTATTTTCATGCTCGATAAAGTATTTGAAGAAAGTGTCTGGTGAGCGATAATTTATCTCTTTTTCGATCTCATCATACTATTTTACGAAAAAGGAACTGAGAGAGTTCTCTTTTAAGTGTTTTTCCAGACTCTATAATCATGAAAAACCTTCAAGTTTTCTATATTTGGACTCATTAAACAAACATCGACAAACCCGTAATGGGACTGAACCACTCCTTCTTAGGGTTCGTTAAACATACTCCGAAGGACTTATCCAAAGGATAAGCTTATATCAACAAGAATATGTTATCCTCCTCAAGCTTGCTTAAAAATAAAGAGGTACTCGCCAAAAATGGTGGGGGGAATTTGGGAAAGGGATATGTTATCATCTTCATATTAATTGGCAGTAAGTGTTGCTCTTGAACATGACACCCCCTATTCATTATTTGAAGCCGGTTTGGGAAATCCATTTGTCTCTCATTTGATTTGCTACAAGGTCATACCCTGTGTCATCTCTGAGTCAATGTTGCCAAATCATTGGTCGTGTCATTCATATGTTCAAGAGAAATTCATCTGAAACCTCTATTGAGTCGGCCATCTGCAGTTGTCCATTCTCTTCGTGTCGACCTTCCTTGTGTCCAGTCCAACTTACATCATACTCTGTTTCACCTTCAAAATCTGTTACTCATTTCGTGTCATTGATGGGGGATACATCAAGGCCCTCCTGTGACGAGTTTTGTTCCGTCAACTTCAACTCATTATCTGGAAACAAGACTTAGAAATTCTTTGGTACCTTGGAACTTGCATGTCTCAATGGTAGGTTTCCTCGCTTTTGACAGTGGGTTTACATCATTGACCCCTGATCGAAAGATTCTGTCGAATGTTAAACTTCAACTCATTCATTCACATTCGAAGGATTGTACTAGAGTACCTTGGGAGTCATTGACATTAATGGTGATTTCCCTCGCACTTTTTAATGGTTTCATCAATGACTGGTAATCAAGTGGTTTCTACCATGTTCGACTTCAACACATGTAATCACATGGTTAGATTCGTACTTTTGGGCAACGAGATTGAAGACCCTGGATATCATCTCTTTGTCCAGGTTGTGATGGAATATGTATAATTTGCGACACATAGATCCACTTTGTATGTCTCGTGGCTATGTTGTCTTAATTTGAATTTTCTCGCATAGATCCACAGTGTATTCCTGGTGGCTATGCTATATTTTGACGACATGGATCCACAGTGTATGATTGGTGGCCATGACCTATGTCTACAATGTCATCCGTCTATGATCTGAGTATGGAAATGCCTACCTCAGAATTAATATATATGATATTCTGCAGATGCTTGGTTGTTCACAGGTTTCTGATTAGGTGCGCTCCTGGTTTCCGACACACACATGCAACTTACAAAGTCTTTCCGTTGTCACTGATTCCAGCCTCATATTTTGGGGGGCATTCTGTTACCCATGTTTTTGGTCAACATGATGGTGTTTTGATGATGGTGTACTCAGGCTCCTCATAAGAAATTTCTCCTGAGAAAAGTGACATTCATCTCTTCCCATAAAACTTACTTTTGAAGAGAGTTCGTAGGTTGCTAATATACTAGGGTGCGAGAATGACCCATTCTCGCAGGCTGCCTTAAGCTAGGGTGCGAAATTCTCACACTGTGCTACATAGCTAGGGTGCGAACTCATTCTAAAGCTTGGAAAAAGATGAAGTCTCGATGGTTATAGAAGGGAATCTTCTAGAAGAATGGGTTGGCATTTGAATGGTTATCATTTTACTGGTTTCCCTGATATTGTGGGATCATTCTTATCCAAGTAACCATCTCATTATCTCCTATATATTGATGGAATTCTCATGGAAAAGGTTAAGCAAGATTCATTGGAGAATTGGTGAAAGAATTGTGTGAAGGACCTAGCTTGAATAGGAGCTTGGAGACTCTAGCAAGACTATCAAGAGGATTTGATCTTCTTCATGCAAGGATTGAGCAAGTGTGTGTGTTGGAGCCAAGAGCCACCGAAAGGAATCTTGCGACATCAAGGCGATCAGGTTGTAATCTTCTACTTTCAATTAATATGATACAGTGGCATGTCCTTTCCCCATAAAGCTATTCTCACTTTATTGTGTAATTACTTGATCATACACATAAGTTGACAGTTGAATATATTTTTCCATCTTCACTTTGGTTGGTTTGTGTTGTTTTGGTCTTGACCTCACGAGAGCACCGGAGTGAAGTGGGAGAAACAGAGACCCTAGGAAGCTATACAAAGGTATGTTACTTGTTCCTCCCTACTAGCTAATTCAATGGTCAAAACTTAGGGAAAGAGTCATGTTCTGTCCTGTTTTGTTCTAGATCTAGCTGGATCTAGGGAAATCTGTTAGTGTCCGCACCTACCGATTAGTCCGATGACAGTTGTTGTGGATGTTGTTGTTGAAGGTGATTCATGCATGAAGAAGGATCAGAGTGCAGCAGTTGAATAGAACAAAGAAGAACTGTGCAGCGAATGGACATGTCGCACAGAGCATAAAAAGTAGAAGAACGGAATGGGCAGGGGATGCATGCTGGAAGACAGTGAGGAAGTCTGAGTAGCAAAATCTTGCAGAACAGTGATGAGACTGGTAAGCTATTATTGAACATTATATCACTGTAATAGGTTTTAGTATTTCATATTCATAATCCAGGGTGGTTGTGAGGTGCTAGGGAGGATTGGTTTCCTCAGAGGTTCAAGTGGGTGCTTGAACACAGGGAGTTGGTGCTTCCTTCTAATTGGTGCTAGAGAAACCAGGGAGTTGGTGCTTCCTTCTAGTGGGTGCTAGAGAAAAACAGAGAGTTGGTACTCTCAACAAGTTGCAGCTTGCAAAAAATAGGTTGTAGCCTCACAATGAGTTGGTGCTCATGTATGATAATGTAAAGAATGTAAATAATACTTATCATATAAAGAAGAAGAGGTTTTTACCATGTATGAGTTTCCTTGGGAAATATCTGTCTCTGTGATTCTCATATATGTGACTGATGTGGAATGTGCCATTGTTTATTTCCCTGCATTATTTTGATCATCATTGAGTGCCTTGTAAATATTTTGAAAGAAGCATAATTGTTTAAGCACGGTAACAACTGATTCACCCCCCCTCTCAGTTGTCCAACAGTGTGCCCTTTCTCTTATAGGATCTCCAAGGGCTACTTAAGTAAAAAAATGCATCTCTTAGGGGTGTCGCGCCCCTTCACAAATCCACACTCACCGAACTCATCGCGCCCTTATGTGGACTTAGTGCGCCCATCTAAAGCCTGTGCGCCCATCAAGATTTCATCTCTTGGTTCAGCGCACCCCATCCTTGGGTGCACATGCTTTGCCTTGTGTGCTCTTCGTGTCGATCGTCATGACTCCTCGTAAGTGTGTTGATGGGGTTGTCCAACCTCTCTAGCGTGCCCGTGTTGCTGAGGGCAGATGAGTCCACTCCTTGGGCATGCTCCCAAGTCACCTCGTGCTTTCCCAAACACAACCCAAGCCTTCGTTAATCATTCTAAGGCAAGTAAGGTGTGTTCCCTGTTGGTTTTGCGCCTCACCATCATGCACCGAAGGTGCTCCTGCCTATACCCAAACATCTTCGTTCACCCAAACGATCACTTCCTTCCTTGTGCTCTTCATATGTTCGTCACTGAATCTGCACAAGGAGCACACACACTCTATGGGTGTCGTGGGAGACCCTTACATTCTCCCCTACTCCAAGTTGTTGTTGTCTTTGGGAACACCCATCAATTTCCATGGCGTCTTTTCCCATATTCAGATCTCATCGCTGCTCAATAAGCGTTCTTCCTCAACCATTGTAGTTAAGGAAAAATCTCTTTAGGATGTTCAACTAAGTGTGCCTCAGTGTTGGATACTCTTGACCCATGATGGCTTCGATACTCTGACTCTATCGTTTATGTGTTATGTACATTGGATCCTCTCAAGCTCTGAATGGGTTGGGTGATCAATACAACTTTTTCATTTGTCACTAGAGAATGCATGTCTCCACATCTAACAAACTCTTTTTCATCTGCCTCATCATCATCATGTCCAACCCCTCTTGTTCTTGTTGATTCACCCACTGCAGTTCTCAACCTGCTCGTCTCACTTACTTGAATCCTTTCAGTTCTGAACAAGGTTCTTCTCCTTGTCACAATTTGGAAAGTTTCCTCCACAACTCACATCTTGTTGTTTGCAACTTCCTTGCTTGAGTCTTTCGGTGAAACCTCCACTAGGGATCATCATATGTGCTACTTTCTCTCAACAGCATGTCTTCATATTCTTCCTTTAGCAAGAAGAATGTACCCAATAGCCACCACCAAGGCTATTGGAATACATCATGTATGACTTATGTTCCATGTGCGAGTATCACATGACCAAGCAAACTTCCTTTGATGTGCATCCCAACTCCTCAAGTCATTCTGTAGTAAGTTGAAAGTCGTATATCCCCATGGCCTTCCTACAAAAGTTTACGATCATTGCTATATGTCAGTATTCGTCTCCTACCTCTTCTACAACCGACTCCAAATTTGGTTGAGAAAGTTCATCCATACATTGTATCGACTCAAATCTTGGAGTTTCTGCGGTGGGTAAGGTTGTCTCTCAAGCTTCCACAACGTTCATGATTCATTGTAGATGAAAATTCACTTAGTGATGTTCCTCCTTCTCCATGGAAAGTGAAGAGTCCAAATCGCTCTTACACTCACACTCATGGTTCTGTAGGTTCCCTAATCGGACAACCTTTCCCATGTCTATCTTCACTGAATTCTTCGTCATCGTTTGTTGTTGTTCTTATTCTTTCCCCAAACTACTCAGAGATGTTGTGGTGTGGATGACTGATGTAGGAGCATCGTAGAAAATCAAAGAGACAGTTGGATGCATAGATGTAACTTGAGAATGTTTTATGAAAACGTATTTAATTTTGAAATCTGAAGCATTAATGTAATAGATAGGAAGAAAGTGCAGTTGCATTTATATCTGCAGATCTAAATTGATTTTGGAGTGTATGTTCCTATCCGCTAGATGTAATAGACATTTATGTTTTTTTAATGCAAGTAGGTAGATATGAATGTTAGATTAGACAATTTAGAAGCGTAGGAGGGAAAACATATGATAGACACCCTCAACCCTGGTACCATATATATTTTTTTATTCAAAATTCATAAGTTGTAGAGATGCAAAAGAGAATAGAGGAGAATAGAGAATTTTATGCCTTTTAGCTGTTGATATTTACCATGTACAGGAGCACAGGAATTAATAGAAGAAGGCTTTAATTCCAAATCTATGTGTTTGTTATGGTTGTTGGAACCACCTATTAAATGGTATGTTGCAGGCTTGTTTGTATTCTCTGTATGCATTTATTTCAATGGTATGTATGTTTGTAGGTTCTGGAACTCTATGTTGAATGTTTGAATTCCAGGTAAGGAAAGAATGAGTTTCAATTGTTTCTCTTTCTGATAACTCCTGCAAAGAGTGCAGTGGAGGGTCTGCAAGGAGTGCATCGATCAGACTCTGAGTTTCATCTTAGAACTCTCAGAAGAGATTCAGGTTGTGGTTTTACAAACGCAAGAGTCGTGTAAGGTGTGCGCAGGCCGAGTGAAGTCTTGGGTTTTACAAATCCAGGAGGAATATTGAGAGACTACTGTTGCAAAGAATGCACAGGGTCAAAGGCTCAAACAACCAATGGTTGTTTGGAAGTTTGCCGCAAGGAGTGCGTGCAAGAATACTTTTGAAATCTTGAGTTTACAAGCGAATGCTCGAGAGGGATTTAACCTTTGAAGTGATCAAAGGAAGACAAAGGTCGAAATCGTCTCATAGAAGTCAAGTTCAGGAAGGACAACACTGATTCGTTCGGGAAGAAATCATTTAGAAGTGAATTGGGTGGTTAGAATTCTCCGTGGAGAACTCATGAAATCGCGAGGACCATAGGATCCAGAGGAGATGTAAGGTGGTTAGAAGTTGGATGAACCCATCACCCTGACATCGAGAATCAATGTGGATCATTGATCGTGGCCGATTTGAGCCATTAGATCATTTCGTGAATTCGGGGTTCGCAAGTTTGGAGTGCAGGCCAAGACCTTGGTCACTCTAAATTCCCGAAGCATGAGAGGAATTATCAAGTGTGGAATAAAATGGTGGGAACACTTCTTGGAGAGGCTTCGAATACCCGAGAGTCATTGGATCTTGCAAAGAAGTGAGGGGGTTAAGGCGAGTGCCTTTTCCATCACCCATAAGCTCAGGAGAGATAGTGGTCGTTAGATCCAATTCAACAAGAGGCATTGGATCCCGTGCAAATTCCCATTTCGGGAATTCGGGGATTGGAGCGACAAGTGATTTTAGGGGTCGAGAGTCGTGAAATCCCGGTTCATGAAACCCCGAAAAGATATGGACCGATGGATCGGGGGAGGCTCACAGTCGTCGATCCCGTCAAAGGGTGAAATTTCAAAGTCGGCTAATCATAGAGGGAGAGTAACGACCAATAACTGTTCTCTCAAGTTGTGAAACCCGAAGTCCTTCCCAGGCTTAAACAAAGGGTTTAGTTAATCCATGACATGGCTGAAGAAAAGATCCTGAGCGGATCTCGGCTTGAGGGAAGGAGGTCTGCACCAGTTGTGGTATAAAAGCACAAAACAAATTCTTTGCTTTCCGTAAGAGAGAGAAGGAGGAATTTTACATCCATGCCACTGAGAAGAAGAGAAAGGGCAATGCCTGATCTAGCAGTGGAAAGAGAAATGCATGAATTATGTGCTAGGCTTGATGCTATGGAGATAGCACAAAGGTGCACAGTTAACGTTGGGGATATCATCAAAGATGAAAGTGAAAATGAAGCTGGAAATGAAGAAGTTGTAGTCGAAGATGCTGCAGAATAACACCTATTTAGGGCTATTGCAAGAATAGGTGCCAGAGCATAAATGAAAATTCCAATGTACGAAGGCAACTTGGATGTTGAAGAGATTCTATATTGGATTAGAGCTCTAGACAAATACTTTGACTATGAGGATGTTGAGGAAGACAAGAAAGTCAAATATTCCATTACTAGACTTTAAGGGCATGCAACACTATGGTGGGATGAACTGCAAGCTGATAGACGTTGCAAGGGCAAGAAAAAAATCAAAAGTTGGGATAAAATGTTTGCAAAAATGAAAACCAAGTTTATGCCCAGGGATTATCAAATCAATCTATTTCGGAGGATGCAAAATTTGAGACAGAAGCTGATGTCAGTGAAAGAGTACACTAAAGAGTTCTATAGGATAAAAATCAGAGCAGGTCATCGAGAAAGCGATGATGAGAAAGTTTCCAGGTATATGAATGGTCTACGGTATGACATTCAGGATGAGATGAGCATGGTGACCATCCGAACCGTAGAAGATGCTTATCAAATGGCTCTGAAAGCTGAAGAGATGATGAGCCGAAAGTAAGGTCAAAGAGGCCAAGGCAAAATTCAAAGCAGAGTTAAGACGGTTGCCTAGGACGGGATTCAGAGACCTAAAGAAGAGGGGAAGAAACCTCAAACTCAACCTGAGAGAGGAGGAAGCTCACAGGGAAGGCAATATGCTGATAGAAATACTTTTCCTTGAGTCAGAGGAAGAGGAAGAGGCAAAGGAGGCAAAGTGAAATGTTTTGTCTGTGGAAAAATCGGTCATAAATCCTATGAGTGTCCAAATAAGAAGAAATATGGTGGTGAAACTCACATTTCCGAAGCTCAAGGATGGAATGTTGAGGCAGTGGATGCTGAGGGCGGAAAATCCTTAATGATGAGGAAAGTTCTCTTGAAACCAGAGAAGGAGCTAGAGAACCCAGCCCAAAGAAACAGTCTGTTTCGGACTGCTTGCAAAGCCAAAGACAGGGTATGCAAGGTCATAGTGGACAGCGGTAACACATATAATCTCGTATCTATAGAGATGGTAGAAAAACTAGAGCTGGAGACTATTACGCATCCAATCCCATACAAAATTTTGTGGCTACAAAAAGGACATCAGGTAAATGTCACTAAACAGTGTTTAGTTGAATTTAAAATAGGAGGATATAAAGATGAGATATTATGTGATGTGATTACCATGGATGTTTGCCATCTATTGCTGGGTAAAACATGGCAATATGACAGAAATGTGGTGCATGATGGGAGAAAGAACACATACACCTTGGAGAAAAGCGGTAGGACGCACATGTTGTTGTCGATTAAGGATAAAGAGGTGAAAATAGAGATGAGTAACACTGTACTTATCATGAGTGGGAAGGAACTTCTTAATGAGGTTAATAAGAAGGAAGACACACAATTTTTTGTGATTAGGAAGCCCATAATTGTTTTGACCAATACGAGAATAGATGATCTACCAGAAGAAATCCAGGAGTTGTTGGAAGAATTTGTTGATATAGTAGTGGACGAACTACCTTGTTCGTTGCCACCTATCAGGAGTATAAGCCATCATATCGATCTTATATCTGGAGCCAGTTTGCCGAAAAAAGTGGTGTACAGGTTGACGCCGCAGGAAAATGAATAAGTTAGGAGACAAGTCCAGGACTTAATGGACAAAGGATTGATTCAGGAGAGCTTGAGTCCATGCATTGTTCCGACAGTGCTCAGCCCAAGAAAGGATGGTAGCTGGAGAATGTGTATGGACTCAAGGGAAATCAACAAAATTACCATCAGGTACAGGTTCCCATTGCCAAGGATGGACGACTTGATGGATTGCTTGAGTGGAGCAAAATTTTTTTCAAAGATTGATTTGAAAAGCGGATATCATCAGATTAGAATGAGAGAAGCTGATAAATGGAAGACAACATTCAAGACAAATGAAGGGTTGTATGAATGGCTTGTCATGCCATTTGGCTTAACGAATGTGCCCAGTACTTTCATGAGGTTGATGAACGAAGTCCTGAAGGATTTCATTGGGAAATTCGTCATTGTATATCTTGATGATATATTAATTTTCAGCAAAACTAAAGTAGAGCATTTAAAGCATCTAACTGTAGTAATGAGAAGGTTACAACAAGAGAAATTTTTGATTAATATGAATAAATCATCATTTATGAGGACATAACTCAATTATTTGGGTTTTGTTATCTCTGCAAATGGGTTGAAAATGGATCTGGAAAAGATAAATGTGATTAAGGATTGGCCATCGTCGAAGAGCGTGTTTGAAGTTCACAGCTTCCATGGTTTGGCTAGCTTCTACAGGAAATTCATCTGAAACTTCAGTGGAATTAGTGCATCGATGATGGATACGGTGAAGAAAAGACATAAATCTTTTCATTGGACAGAGGAAGCGAAGAAGGGCTTCAACCTGCTGAAGAAGAAGATCACTGAGCGACCAATTCTGATTTTGCCAGATTTTAGCAAGACATTCCAGATCAGGTGTGACACGAGTGGATTTGGAATTGGAGCAGTCTTGAGCCAAGTCAACAAGTCAATCACGTATTTCAGTGAAAAACTGAATGAAGCAAAGATCAAGTACTCCACGTATGACAAAGAATTCTATGCAATCATAAAAGCACTGAAGAAATGGAGACACTATTTGGTTCCCAAGGAGTTCGTTTTGTACAGTGATAATCACGCTTTGCAATTCGTGACTCGACAAGAGAAGTTGAACCAAAAACATGCTAAATGGGTTGAGTACATGCAGAATTTTACTTTTGTGATTAAGCATATTTCTGGAACTGCTAACAAAGTTGCTGACACTTTGAGCAGGAAAAGTTTTCTTATGCAAGAATTCAGTGTCAAGACTTTGGGTTTTGATAACCTTAAAGAAATGTATAGGGATGATCCAGAATTCAAAGAGGCATATGAGGCATCTGAGAATCCAATACTCAGGGATAGAAGTTAATGGACTGAATACATGATACATGATGGATTATTGTTTAGGGGAAATCAGCTATGTATTCTGAAATGCTCCATGAGGGAGAATTTGTTGAAGGAAAAACACAGTGGAGGATTGGCGGGACACTTCGGTCATGATAAAACGTTCTCAAAGTTGAATGGCTCATATTTCTAGCCAGGGATGAGGACAGATGTGAATAAATTTGTGGACAGGTGCAGAATGCACACGAAAGGAAAAAGGCAGAACACAGGGTTATACCAACCATTACCCATACCAGCAAGGTCGTGGGACACAGTGAGCATGGATTTCATATTAGGACTGCCAAGGACATGAAAGGGATATGATTCAATCTTTGTGGTAGTCGACAAATTTTCAAAGATGGAACATTTCATACCATGCCAGAAAACCAATGATGCAACTCATATTGCAAACCTGTTTTTCAAGGAAGTCGTCAAACTTCACGGCTTGCCAAGGAGTATTGTTTCTGATCGAGATACCAAGTTTTTCGGACATTTCTGGAGGACCTTGTGGAAGAAGTTGGGGACAAATTTGTCTTTTAGCTCAGCATATCATCCTCAAACGGATGGACAGACAGAGGTCATGAACAGGAGCTTTGGAGATTTGTTAAGGAGCTTAGTGACTGAACACCACAGTCGATGGGATCACATTCTCCCGCAGGCAGAATTCACTTACAATGATTCATTCAATAGAAGCACAGGGAAGAGTCCATTCCAAATTGTAAATGGAATGTGGCCAAGGGGAGTTTCTGAATTGAAAGGTTCAGAACAAGTTGAATTCAGGAGTGCTAGTGCGGAGGACTTTGCAGAAGGAACGAAGGAGCTTCACAGCCGAATTAAGGAGCGATTGCAGAGTTCAAGTCAAGAATACAAGCGTAGAGTAGATCAACACAGGCAGGAACTTCAATTTGAAGTTGGTGATTTGATTCTTGTGCATTTGAGGAAGTAGAGGTTCCCAAGGGGAACGTATAACAAACTAAAGATGAAAAAGATTGGACCGTGCAAGGTCATAAGGAAATTTGGGACAAACGCATATGAGATTGAATTACCCGATGGGGTCGGAATCTCACCAATATTCAATATTGTAGATTTGTACCCTTACAGAGCTGAAGAAGAAGAAGCAGAAGATAAACAAGAAAAGATTCAATGGATAGAACAAATGCATGTAGCTTAAAAGCCACAGATGGAAAGCATAACTGACAAGAGGATTAGCAAAAAGACCAGGAGAAAAGAGTATGTTCAATACTTGGTCAAATGGAAACGACATCCAGTTGAAGATGCCAGTTGGGAAGATGAAGCAACAATTCAAAAGCATGGACAGACCATGCAAGAGCTCATGAACAGGAGTTCATGAAATCTTTCAAGCGAGGGAGTATGATGCAGGAGCATCGTAGAAAACCAAAGAGAGAGTTGGACACGCAGATGTAACTTGAGCACATTTTATGAAAATGTATTTAATTTTGAAATTTGAAGCATTAATGTAATATATAAGAAGAAAGTGTAGTTGCATTTATATCTGCAGATCTAAACTGATTTTGGAGTGTATGCTCCTATCTGTTGTAAGTAATAGACATTTATGTTTGTTTAATGCAAGTAGGTAGATATGAATGTTAGATTAGACAGTTTAGAAGCATAGGAGGGAAAACAGATGATAGACACCCTCAACCCTGGTACCATATATATTTTTTTATTCAAAATTTATAAGTTGTAGAGTTGCAGAAGAGAATAGAGGAGAATAGAGAATTTTATGCCTTTTCGCTGTTGATATTTACCATGTACAGGAGCACGGGAATTAATAGAAGAAGGCTTTAATTCCAAATCTATGTGTTTGTTATGGTTGTTGCAACCATCTGTTAAATGGTATGTTGCAGGCTTGTTTGTATTCTCTGTATGCATTTATTTCAATGGTATGTATGTTTGTAGGTTCTGGAACTCTATGTTGAATGTTTGAATTCCAGGTAAGGGAAGAATGAGTTTCAATTGTTTCTCTTTCTGAAAAATCCTGCAAAGAGTGCAATGGAGGGTCTGCAAGGAGTGTGTCGATCAGACTCTGAGTTTCATCTCAGAACTCTCAGAAGAGATTCAGGTTGTGGTTTTACAGACGCAAGAGTCGTGCAAGGTGTGCGCAGACCGAGTGAAGTCTTGGGTTTTACAAATCCAGGAGGAAGATTGGGAGACTATTATTGCAAAGAATGCACAGGGTCAAAGGCTCAAACAACTAGTGGTTGTTTGGAAGTTTGTCGCAAGGAGTGCGTGCAGGAATCCTTTTGAAAGCTTGAGTTTACAAGGGAAATCTCGAGAGGGATTTAACCTTTGAAGTGATCAAAGGGAGACAAAGGTCAAAATCGTCTCATAGAAGTCAAGTTCATGAAGGAGAACACTGAGTTGTTTGGGCAGAAATCATTTAGAAGTGAATTGGGTGGTTAGAATTCTCCGTGGAGAACTCCCGAAATTGCGAGGACCATAGGATCCAGAGGAGCTGTAAGGTGGTTAGAAGTCAGATGAACCCACCACCCTGACGTCGAGAATCAACGTGGACCATTGATCGTGGTCGGTTTGAGTCATTAGATCATTTCTTGAATTCGGGGTTCGTAAGTTTGGAGTGCGGGCCAAGACCTTGGTCACTCTAAATTCCCGAAGCACGAGAAGAATTATCAAGTGTGGAATCAAACAGCGGGAACACTTCGTGGAGAGGCATCGAAGACCCGAGATTCATTGGATATTGCAAATAAGTGAGGGGGTTAAGGCGAGTGCCTTTTCCATCACCCATAAGCTCAGGAGAGATAATGGCCGTTAGATCCAATTCAACAAGAGTCATTGGATCCCGTGCAAATTCACATTTTAGGAATTCGGGGATTGGAGCGACAAGTGATTTTAGGGGTCAAGAGTTGTGAACTCCCGATTCACAAAACCTCGAAAAGATCTGGACTGACAGATCAGGGGAGGCTCACAGCCGTCGATCCCGTCAAAGGGTGAAATTTCGAAGTCGGGTAATCATAGAGGGAGAGGAATAGCCACTAACTGTTCTCTCAAGTCACGAAACCCGAAGTCCTTCATGGGCTTAAATAAAGGGTTTAGTTAATCCTTGATGTGGCTGAAGAAAAGATCCTGAGCAGATCTCAACCTGAGGGCAGGAGGTCTGCACCAATCACTGTTGGTTGTTGTGTCACGTTGCAAGTCTTATTGGTGCTCCCACTGAATCCTTCTATCAACCTAATCACAAATATCCTAGGGGTCCTCTTGAGCTTCCTTTTCATCATCAAGGGTGCGCTTGGTGTTCTGGCATCGTCCAAGAATACTAAGCGACTTTCATGAATGAGTGGAGCTTCTTTGGGAATTCTGAGGAAGTCCAAGCCCAATATCATCACATGATCTTCCAATGGAGCTACCAACAGATCCATGTTGCCAAACCACTCCCCAAATCTCAATGGTGTTGAATGAAAAATCTCTCTCACTGGCATTGTGGTTGACTTCAACACTTTACATGTTCTAGTGCAATCCTCAAGTTTGCGATGAAGAGACTGCATGGCTCATTCACTCACAAAATTGTGTGTTTCCCTTGTGTCAACCAAAGCTTCCATCTTCATCCCACTTACCGTTGTGTTCACAAAGCAGATTTCGTCAACTTCTTCACTTTTTGGAAATTGTCCTTGACCTCTTATCCTAAACTCTTACATGCATTCCACCAATGTTTACATGACTTTATTCATCTCTTCTATCAGTTTTGGCACCTTAACCACCTCTACCAAGGGTTTTGAATCTTCTGTTGTTAGTGTGGGTCAAGCCTCTCCTCAACCAATAAAACCAACTTCCCTTGCATTGGACCATTCCTCATAAAATGATTTTGCGAACAGAGGTAACATTCAATAAACCTACCTTTCCTTATGAGTGGTCTAGGATGATTCTTCACTATTGCACTGTCTTCATGGTGGATGATCTCCTCCACGAGTGCTCCCAATGCAGCCAGTGGAAAAGTTTCAGACTTCCTCGTCAAGGCATTCAATCTGTTGATCTTAGACTCTATCTGTGCATCAAATTCATCCATCCTCTCCAAGGCCTCTTGGAGCTTCTCGAATCGTTGATTTATATTGTGTCTCTTGACCTTCCAAGTTTCACCACTTGCACCATCCATTTTGATGCTCAACCTTTGTCAGTTGGCCTACTAAAGAGTTTTTTGCAACTCCTTCACACTGTCTCAAATATGCAATGATTTTTCCATTTGTCTACACACCCAAATGCTCTGTTCACCCTCACAAACTTCGGTCTTGGTCTACGTATGCACATAAGACTGGGTTCAAACCACCCGTGATCAAACAATCCACCTTATCAAATCGTTCACCAAGGTCTACACCCAGTTGTCTTTGCATTCAACATTTCGGTTACTTCTATGATCGGTTCTGTGATAGTCTTAGGGCAGTCCTACATCTTGCCTTGCCCAAGTGTTTTGTTCTTTCTCAAACCTTTGTGCTTGGCCTACTCAAGGAAAGCACCTAGTTCTGACCAGAATTTTCGGCCTCATTCACATATCTACCCTATCACAACCCACCAAGTCTGCACACAGGTTGCCTCTACAATGGTTCAGTTCATTGAACCTTCACCAAACTTGATCTAGATTATTTTCAACATGAAATGAGAGCGGAGATATAATAAAGAAATGTACAAAAATATATCGGATATCCAATACTATAAGATAAATGTATCAGAGATGCAACCATAAACACAGAGATACAGTAATACACAAATTTCTATTAATGAGCAAAAATGTACAAAGACTGTAAACATACAGAGTGAAAGACTCGCTAGAATGGTGCCAGCTTATCTCTGAGAAGAGATGTGTCTGCTACTCACATTCACAAGAAGATGATTTTACAATGAGGCTACAAAAGCCTTTTTATAATAAATAAAATCCAAAACCCTAACCCCGGAAGATGAAAAGCCAACAGTTTTGTGGACTCTGTTTTGGGTAATTTGGTGTATCAACTTCCAAGGGGCGTAACTTTGGCATACGATCTTCGTTTGGGGTGCACGATAGCTCATTGGAAAGGTATCATCGAGGAGATTCATTTTGGGGTCTCAATTAGAGCCTTTGGCTATCATTGAGAATATCTATCCCGAAAAACCTTCATTTAGGCCCTCAAAATGGCCCCGGAAGTTAAAAACTACTAAAAATAGTAAATTGTCAAAATTGCCAGAAAATTGTTTTGAGCTAGATGGAAAAGGTGGGTGGCCACTGATATCCACTTGGATCAATCCTCCCTCCTTAGGAATCAATGGTCTCCATTGCATTGAGTGCCAGGGGGAGAGGGGAAATAGTTTGTTGAATCTGCATCTTGATGATTTGCTTGCCTTGTTG
Source organism: Picea engelmannii (assembly GCA_009831015.1). Classification (NCBI taxonomy): domain Eukaryota; kingdom Viridiplantae; phylum Streptophyta; class Pinopsida; order Pinales; family Pinaceae; genus Picea; species Picea engelmannii. Next base: position 446,176 of record ML788622.1, read on the forward strand.
GATAAGTTTTGTTGCTTAGATTTTTGAAGGTTGTCATGAACCTGTGGCTGGAAGGGTTGGACCTTTTTAACCAGTCTGGATACATGAGATGTCTATGTGCAGAAGGAATATTTTCTCTTTTTTGGAGTCTTGTCGACCTACTTCTATTGGATAGAAGGTGCTTGGGCCAAGGCTATTGTGGTTGCAGTATCCTTCTGTTCACCTTTTGAACAGATTGTGAAGAAGCTAAATTTTGTAGTATGAGACACTACCTTGCGACACTATTTAGGTGGGACAGTAGTCAGAACCACCTCTGGTATCCTGTAGAGATGACCCCCCTGAGTAATAATGACACTACGTGGTCGAGACTCATAGATAACATGGTGCTTCCACATATATGGTTGGCCCAAGAGAACATCACATACATCGAATGGGGCAACATCACACAATACCACATCCTTGAAGGGTTGAATGCCATATGACAATCAACACTTCTGACTGACACAAAGATCTCAACCCTGGCGAAGCCACTCGATGTTGTATGGTTGTGGGTGTGGTGTTGTTGACAATCACAATTGCCTGACGACCTCTTTTGAGATGAGGTTTTTTGGCTTCTGCTATCAACAATAAAATGCAGCGGGGTCCCCTTCACCCACATCTGTGAATGAAAAAGGCGCTCCCCCTCTTCAGGATCTGTTGGTTCTTCTGGTTGAATTGATGTGGTTGCGACAATAGCAGTGGGGTGTGCGTCGATCATTTGTCTTCTGTCAATATTTTTTGAATCAGGGTTCGACTCCTTGTCTTTGATCTCAGCCACCAATGACTCTTTTGAGCGACATTCATTGGTGTTGTGCTAGGGGATTTTGTGGAAATCACACCATTTTACAGTGTCCTTTTTCGTCTTTCCGTGACCCTTTTTTTTCCTGTGGCTTGGACTAGTTTTCGGGAGATAGTTTGTTAGGGTTGTCTTTATCATACTTTGGTTGTTGCGGATTTGCAGACCCGAACTCCCATTTGTTATGGTGCTCAAATTTCTACTCGATTTTAACAACATATCAATAAGCAGAATCGAGTGATGAGATGTCCAGAAAATCCATTTCAGTTTGGATGTATCTTTGTAGAGCCCCACGGTATTTCATAACCAAATGTCGTTCGGAGTCTTTGATACCCATCTTGGTGCGCAAGGTATGGAAGATATTGGTGAACTCTGAAACTGCTTGGACCCTCTCTTGCCACAGTGTGGTCCATCTCATCTATTGGTCCTCATAGTTGCCAACAGGGTAATACTATTCCTTTACCGCATCCACAAAAAAATCCCAAGTGGGTTCAACCACATATATTCTGGACTCCTCTGTGGAACTTTGCTCCCAGTAAGTTTCCCACCAATGTTTGAAATGGGGGAGAGCCTTAAAGAGTGTGAAGGTGATATTTTCCTTGTCAGAGAAATTTTGAGCAGAGAAATAACCCTCTAGCAGATTTAACCATTTTTCTAGGGCATCTGCATCTATCTGTCCTTCAAATATGGGAATATCAAAATCAAATTGTACCTTGAAAGGTGAGGTACCTCCAAAGTGGTCACTTGATGAAGACACGCCTATTTTTATCGACAGACGTTGAAGGATGTGGGAAAAATTATCCATCATTTCATCCCTTTGTCATGTGAGAGCTTGCTCAAGCAACATATTAATAGAATCGTCTGCTCTGTCGTTTTTCTTTTCTTCCACCATGGAGGGTTTCTTGGGTGTGCGAGAGCGATTTTCCTCAAGAGAGACAAGCTCAAGACCCAACTTTCTATACTCGGACCTCGTCGGGGACATGCACTGAAAAACAATCAAGAGCAACTTGCTCTGATACCACTGACCTGGATTATTTTCAGCACAAAATGAGAGTGGAGATATAATAAAGAAATGTACAGAGATATCTCGGATATCCAATACTATAAAATAAATGTATCATAGATGCAACCATAAACACAGAGATACAATAATACATAATTTTCTATTAATGAGTGAAATTGTACAAAGACTGTAAAAATACAGAGTGAAAGACTCGCTAGAATGGTAGCAACTTATCTCTGAGAAGATATGTGTCCACTACTCACATTCACAAGAAGATGATTTTACAATGAGGCTCCAAATGCCTTTTTATAATAAAGAAAATCCAAAACCCTAATCCTAGAAGATGAAAAGGCAACAGTTTTGTGGACCCCATTTTGGGTAGTTTGGTGTATCAACTTCCCTGGGGCGTAACTTTGGCATACGATCTTCGTTTGGGGCGCACGATAACTCATTGGAAAGGTATCGTCGAGGAGATTCATTTTGGGGGCTCAATCAAAACCTTCAGATATCATTGAAAAGATCGATCCCGAAAAACCTTCATTTAGGCCCTCAAATGGCACCGGAAGTTAAAAACTGCTAAAAATAGTAAATTGCCAAAATTGCCAGAAAACTGTTTTGAGCTAGATGGAAAAGGTGGGTGGCCACTGATATCCACCTGGATCAAAACCTGGGCTCAAACTTCTTCACCAAACAAGTGTGCCCTCTTCCCACAATTGTTCCAACTACAGTAGTGCTGAAGAGTCAAGTTTGCTTTAATACCACATGTCATGACCCCACAGGACACTCGAACGGATCTTATGATCGTTCGTCTCTTGAGGGCGTGTGACACCACATGAAGTTTCTTACTTGGTTTCTTGGAACACAAATAATATTTCGTCCAGACTACACCTCTTCACTTAGAGCATAGCCATACTTCGTTCTAGGCTACTAGTGAGTCACATTCCTACTCTAGTGCAACTCTTGCTTACTTAGACAATTGTTAACACAATTTAACACTTAGTCTTATTTAAGCATGCATCCATGAACAAGAGAACAACTGCGGAAAAAAATGAAGACAAACACAAAAATAGTTCGGGCAACACAAATTGTGCCTAACACCTGACTGAGTGTTTGTTATTGCGAAACAATTACAATGAGCACTACCGACTTGGTTTACAATAGGGTAGAGTCAAACGAATTGCCTCACCTCACCAAGACACTCAAAAACAGATTCTTCACCATAAGACTCTCTGATGCAACCATCTTTGCAACTCCCTCTGGTGCAACTCAAACATGCCCACAACTGCAGACTTGTTGTCGTTTCATTTTTGTAGATTTTCACCGAGCTAACACAGATTTCGATTCTTCCGCACACATGCCTCCACAAACCTGCGTTTTAAGACTTCCCAAAAACCTTCCAAAAACATCCAACCCTTAGCTACTTGTATTCCATCAGGTCTGGAGCTGGATTATCAAGAGCTTCAAGCCTAAAGCCTCTTGGAATAAGGAGAGTCTGGAACTGTACATTTAGGACTGATTGACGAATTCCACAATGGAAAGATTCGATTCTCTTCCTATTTACTTTGTCTATTTTATCTAGTGGGCATGAAATATCACTGTATTTCAAGACAAACATGTATCAGCTGAGGTTGTGTCTTGTATGATCGAGAAACTTACTAAAGAGTTCAAATGTGAACCCAAAAGGAAGAAAGTGCAGTGTTGATCCATGATGATGCTAGACTATTCAATACCGTGGGGCTTCTTTGACAGAGCCAATCCGGGCCATCCCCCTAGATGCAGGGTAGGTGTTGAGTTATTTATAAATACAAACTACTACTTTCATATAAGATATGCTCCCAGTACTGGTTCCAATACCAAGGCTGAATTTCCAACAGTGTACTCTCTTTTTTTCTTTTCAAGGTCTCATGGTTTAAATTAGATACATGTGCTCGAAGATTCTCAAGTTGTTATAGACTGGGAAAATGGAAAATGTAAAGTGGAGATCGTGCGAACAAATCCTTGCTCTCCCAAACTATGCGCCTTATTCAGGAATTTGAATGGTCTTCCTTTTCCCATATCTATCGAGAGCTGAATAAAAAAACAAATCAGCTATCAAAAGAAGCTCTGGAATGCTATCATGGTTCCTTCATTGCCGATAAATTCTATGATGGGAAAGAAATTGAAAGCCTAGAATTCCATTTTTAGTTGTTACTTGGGTTTGAGTCGCTTTGTAAAAGTTTGTCTTGTTTTAATAAGTTGTTTCAGTTCTCTATTCTCTATGAAATATGTCGGACAATGATATGAGTGTAATGACATGAAGTCATAATTTTTTTGAGTCTTTGGTCGGTAAAGCATAAAAAAAAGTGGTAGGTCGATCGTGCCACTTTTGGTATAAAGTCTGATGTTGTTAAGTTTGGTTATGAAGTGTCCGTAGGACTGAACATATGTATATTCTTTCTAGAATATAATGCTTTTTTCTAACTGGAAAAATTGATAATGATTGTTAATTTTATTATAATCAATTTCGAATTCTTTAATTTGTTTTAATAATTTATTTTCATATTTAAAAAACATTATTAAATTAAAATTAATAAATTTTATTATTTCAGTGTTTAAATTATTAAATTATTAAAAAGTAATAGAAAATTATAGAAAACAAATCTTTAATAATTTAAGATGGTGTTTCGGGGATTTCTCCCTGATGATTTGGGTTAGAGATCACACAAAGCAAACACCCAAAGATCTAACTCTAACCAACAAAAGTGGTTAAGAACATGTAACTAAATAACTACCAATGAGCAAGAAGAACGCCTACTTGCATTCTAAAGTTTGGAGAAGACTCCTCTAGTGAATCCATGTTCCAATCTCTCGCTCCAATGATTTTCTTGTCAACTTGCACATAAAAAGAGACAATGTTGTAAAGAAGGTAGTTATAGTAACTAACTCCTAACTACATATACTAACTAGGATCAAAATGCTAGTATTGCAATAATCAAATGCATATAGTTTCTACGAAAGAAGACTAATAACATGCCATTGGGATTAAAAAAAGAGTTCTCATTTATCATTGATTGCAAGTAACATGAAAAGAGATTACCTGGTCCTGCTACAACACTAATTGGAACTGACATTCAGATTCCTTCGCCCTAGCCATTGAAGATGGCTTGAACTCATGGTTTTTTGCTCCAAACAAGTGAAGGGAATAGGATAAGTTTCTTCCTCTCAACAAGATAAGAAGGGGAATGATGTTGGAAACAAGGGTTTCCAGATATGGGAGACAAATCTTAAAAGCTCGAGATGAAAGTGCTTGCAGACTCAACAAAATTTGAGTAGCATAAGGGTGCTTCAATTAATTCCTTCGATGTTCCTCCCAATGACTCTTATTTATACTTCAAAAAGGTGGTTGGAGTAGTAAGGTGCAGATTATAGGAAGTGATTAACCTTCGAAACTCATGAACCTTGCCCCAAAAGGTACATTATGTGCACATTTTTTTTTTGGTTCAAAATGAATGCATACACAAGTTGTTGAAGGGGGAAGAGCGTATATAAAGTTGCATATGGTCTTTCTCAAATCAAAAGTAGCGTATGACTAGCCATAGGATGTTTTTTAAAGATTTTGAATAAGAATTTTTGGGAATTTTGGTTTGCAAAAAAGAGATAGATGTGGGATTCAAGCCAACAAGTACATCTATGCATATGATGTGACAAAAGATGCTATAATAAATGGATTTAGGTTGGTTGAAATATTATTTATAAAATTACTTATACTTATTGTAATTTGGTTAATAATCATAATATGTCTAATCAATATTAATTTATTCACATTTTTTTATGAATTGTATCATTAATATCCTTAAATTAAATTAGACATTAATATATAATTTTTTTTAGCAATTCATAATTCATTAATTCATAAAGTTCAAATGGAACTAAAACATTTTATTTTCAAAGTTCAAATTTATTTACTTTTACCAATAAGATGTGGATGCTTTATAACAACAATTGGTAATATAGTCATAATATGTAAATGATAATTATAACAAAACAATTGGTAATGTGGTGGAGTTCAATTGAAATCAAATCAAAGTGTTTATGTATTAAGATGAACTTCTATTTCATGATAAACCTATAAGCTATAATAAAACCTCTGTTATTTGTCTAAAAACTAACTTTCTCTGTTTATTAACTCACTCCCCATCGAATATAATATATTAAATTAATTGCATTATAAAATCTCTTCCACACAC
>ML788623.1:8795-25285 GCA_009831015.1 Picea engelmannii
TGGGTTTTTAGGAATAAATTGAATGAAGATGGACAGGTTACAAGGAACAAAGCTAGATTGGTATGTAAAGGATATGCACAGATTGAAGGAATCGACTTTGAAGAGACATTTTCCCCAGTTGCCAGAATGGAAGCAATCTGTTTCCTTTTAGCTTATGCATGCTCCAAAAATGTTAAAGTATATCAGATGGATGTAAAATCAGCTTTTCTGAATGAGGAACTTGAAGAAGAAGTCTACATTGAACAACCAGAAGGATTTCAGTTGTCAGAGAACACAGACTATGTGTGTAAATTAAAGAAGGCCCTGTATGGTCTAAAACAGGCTCCTAGAGCATGGTAATCTAGACTGGATAAGTATCTGCAGCAAGTAGGGTTCAGAAAACGAAGTCCAGACAACAACCTCTACATCAAGGTAAGTCAAGGTAATATTTTATTAATTGAAGTTTATGTTGATGATATTATTTTTGGTAGTGATGATGACAGGTTAAGAAAAAAATTTACAAAAGACATGCAGAATGACTTTGAAATGTCGTTACTTGGGGAACTTGTTGGACACACCTACCACACTTAGAGGGGGGTAAATGAGTGTGGGGCTTATTATCACTGAAATTTAGTCCGAAAATGGTTACAAGAATCCAACATTGTCAAATAGTTATGAGGTCACCCATGGACCAAAATTACCACAAAAGCATTTCCAAAGGGTCAAAAACTATACAACCAGTGACAAAATTAAAGTGTGTTATGACTACACAGGGAACACGTGCACTTGTGCAAAAGAGAAACACAGGAAAAGCGCACATGCACCCAATGCGTGATTGTGGTCACTAACAGTCGCACACATCTGAGAACAACACATTTATGAAAGTGGTCAGCCTCCCACCCACTTCTGGTTCAATTTGCAAGTTGATTTGACACTAAAATATGGACTGGATCTGACTGGGTGGCTGGTCAAAGACCTAAAAATGCCCTAATTAGCCTCTTTCCACACTACAAGCTGGTTGCACAATACCTCAAAGAAGTGTTATAAAAAGGCCATGGGTGCACTTCAATTTTTAAGGAATTCAATAGAAAAGTTATGCTGCTACTCTTCTCTTGAAGAATCATCTATTCTCATCAAGAGTATACTAGCACCATTACATTGGGCAATCCATCTCACCCCTGTAGTGGATTAGCAAGGAATTCTTTCACCATTTTCATTCAAAGTTGTAAGAAGAGCTTATTTTTGGCAGTCCAAGAGCCCTCCCTTGGAGGAAGAAGGGACTCATAGTCCTCTTTCTTCTTGGTTTTTTCTTTCACTGATATAAACCTTACCATTGGTGACATGGGTCTTATTGTTTCTTTTGTTCTTATGTCCCTATGATCACTAGTTTAGTTGTTATTTTTTTTCTTAGTTGTTATTTTATATTTCTTTCTCTAACCCTTTTCCTTACAGTTGTCCTGCTTAGCAAACCCAACTAAGCTTGCAAGCACCTTTGTTTTGCTCATCTAAGTGGAAAAAGAGGTGCAACAGATTGGCAACTCCAATGGGGAAAGGTATCAATTTCCTACCCCATTTTGGTTTTTATATCTCTTATTTTGGTTTATTTAACCTACAGGTGCATTAGCTGGCCCAATCCGACCTGGAAAACATCCAATTCCATGTTGAATTGAGAGAATTCCATCCAGAATTTTCTTCACGGCCGTGTGTCAGTTGTGCGCGGGTTTTTTGGCTCACGGATGTGCATCGTACGCACATGCACTAAAACCACAGTTTTGTTCTGCGCACCTGCACCCATAAGCTTGTTTCGGTCTGTGCATAGGTGCTCAGTGCGCCTTTGTCTGCACTGAGACCCATGCACCTGTGCAGAAAACTACACATTGTAAGAATTTTTGTGATTTGGGGAAGGCCCCTAGCCTTCTTAAAAGTGATTGCATGCATGTTGTAAGCTGCACCACACTTAGTTCCCTCTTCATATAAAGGGATTAGTAAAAACACATAGGCACTTAGGGGGTTTAAAATCATTATTTCCTCTTTTGCTTTCTTTTTTGCCACATGGATGGCTTGCTTTGACTAAAAGTATAAGTTGGAATCATTTCTAATCACATAAAATTTTCATTGGGACTAGAAGATTGGAGAACAATCGCTTAGTATTCTCTTCTCTCACACTTCCAAGTGACCTTGAGAATCAGAAAAAGATTGTAGGACAATTTCATCTCCCTTAAAAAGACTAAAACCTTTAGGAGAGGACAACATCCCCTCTTGGGACTCCTCTTAGTTTATTTTTCAAACACATCGTAATATTGTAATGGGCCCATACATGCCCACATGCTACAAAGATAGGATAGTGTTGAAATTTAATTTCTTAGATTAAATCACTAGGGAAGTTTAAAGGTTTTGTAACGGGCCCATACATTCCCACATGATCATAATCTAGGATAGTTTCAAAGCTTTTCCTAGATTAAATCACAATAGGGAGTTAAAGGAATAGTAAAGGACCCACATGTCCACATGCTAGTTTCCTAGGGACTTTTTGAATTACGCAAGGTTGTACCAAAGGCATTTAGTTAATTAGGTAATCAACGCTTATAAGGACCAAGAAAAGTCCACATGCAGCAAGGTGACACCTAATTCATTAAAAAATTGGCACATTTTCACTCATTCACACACAAAAGTCACGTATCACTCACATAGTTTTATTCTCGAAATGTGGAGGTCAAAGTAAGTTTCCTCCAAAGGGATTCCGAAACACCCCACCCTTTTCATGACAAAACTATCCACCCCCATTTAATTTCAACGAGGTTGGTTCACACCCCCAATCTCTCAAACAACCACATCTAATTTTTTTCTAAAAACTCACTAAGTTTTCCTCCACAGGAGGTGCCAAAATAATTTTTTTAGCCTAGGTAGGATTTCGGGGATAGGCATCCAAATAACTCCCCGTTATCTAGTTCTCACATTGTCAAAACAATAGAAGTTGTCAAAAAGGGAACTGAAAATCCTCCAAGTCAAGTGTTCCTAACACCATAAGGGAAGGATATACCCATGAAGGGTTGAAGGTCAAGGTATGGTTGTTCTGTGCATCCCCCCTTAAGGCACCCACCTCTTGGACGAGATCCAGCCTGTGACCCTTTTCTTAGGCCGAAAATCTAAATGTCGCACTTTGACCGAGGTACCTAGTGACCAAAATTTAGGACATCTACCCAAGTGGAAATTGTTGGCTACAATTGCACCTTGATTGGATTTTATGTGGCTATTGGGAAATATCACCAACTCTTTCAGGATATGCCCCCTTTACCCCTCATTATAACTGATTATTTCATCCTTCACTAGTTTCTCTTTTGGTGACTTCAGACCCCACTGTTGAGTACTATTGCAAGGTCCAGTGCTATTTGAGAAGAAGGACGTTATGTTTTTTAGGACACGAGCATTTGTTTTCTTTGATTCCCCATGCTGAAAAAACTCACTTATCCACATGTATGCTTCGTTTTCAAAACACTTTATGTATGATGCACTTCTGATTACATTTTGATTTAGATATATATATTGTGTAAAGTTCAAAATTTGCAACAAAGGCTCTTGTTTATTTTTCTCTCATCACAATTTGCATACATCCACGTAGCTAGTCAGACATCATAGGGGACCCACAGAACCCCCATCATTCCAGACACTTGCTAAACCTCCCTCCTATTTTAGGGGTTGTTACTGGTCTTGCCAACTCATTGGCACCACTTTCACACACTCCAGTGAGTGCCACTATCTTAGGAACAAATTTGCTTGGTTCCACATTACTTGGGTCCACTTCCCAAGTCACCCCATCCACTTGCTCTCCTTTACACGGAAGTGGGGGGGGAACTTTCTCTCAAGGAGGAAGCACCAACCCACCTAGCCCCCCTCAAGGGTCAGGTTCACAGAACACTCACACCATGGCTGGAGCTAATCCTCCCCCCCTCTACAGATGCCATATTTGGCCTCTCTTAACATACCAGATCTAAGAAAACTCACAAATGATCCTATATTGCATGACCCCACATGGCCTGAAATGCCTACCAAACTACCTTCAGACATCCCCAAGTTTGAAGGAAAGGTAGGAGATGACCTTGCCAACCACATCATGACTTTTCACCTATGGTTCTCTTCCAACAGCATTATGGATGATTCCATCACACTACGATTATTTCAATGCACACTCACTGACCCATCAGCCAAATGGTATTGTTATCCACAATTTTGGTCATCGTGATGATGCTATGATGATGTCATGATGATAGCAAAATCAAGCTCTTCAATAAGAATACTTTCCTGAGAAAAGTTGCAACTATCTGCTTCCAGAAACTATAGTTTTTAAGATAGTTCGTAGGCTGCCTATATACTTGCCTGCGAGAATGCCTGATTCTCGCAGGCTGCCTCAAGCTAGGGTGCGAATAGTTCGCACTGTAACAAAGTCTAGGGTGCGAACATCTTCTTAAAGGGAAAAAAGATGAAGTTCTCGAGCCTTCTAGAAGAGAATCTTTGAGAAGAATGAGTTGGCTAACGAATGGTTGTTCAAGTATTGGCATTCCAAATATCTTGGGATCATTTTCTATCCAAGTAACTAAATTATATTCTCCTATATATTGAGGAGATTGCTCATGGAAAAAGTTACAACAAGCAAGCTAGCAAGAGATTGATTGGAGAATTGTTGGAATCCTGTATGAAGGATTGATGCTACAGTAGCAAGAGACTACAGCAAAGTCATCACACGTGGTTGATTTTCTTCATGCATGAGCAAGTGTGTGTGTCAGAGCTAGGAGCCATCGAAAGGAGGCCTACGACATCAAGGCTCAGGTTGTAAGTATCACTTTCAATTAATTCAATACAGTAATATGTCCCTTTCCCATAAAGATGATGTCACTTTATTACATGATTCCTTGATCACATGTATAGACTAGCTATTGAATATATTAATCTACCTTTACTTCGATTGGTTTGTGTTGTTGTGATCTGAACGGTGCAAGAGCATTGGAGCGAAGCTTGGAACAATAGAGATCTAAGGAAAGCGTTCATAAGGTATGTCCATAACCCTTATCTCTTAGTTCACTCAATAGGCTAGATCTAGGGAAAGAGTAGTATTCTGTCCTGTTTTGTTCTAGATCCAGGTGGATCTAGGGAGATCGGTTCGTGTCCGCACTTACGGATTAATCCTGAAACAAAATGGGTGACTCCGTTGGGGAACTTATCCCTTTGTCTTTTTGGTTTTTGAATTTTCTGTGGCCATTTGCTCTATTTTCCTTATTCTCCTGTTTTGTCAGTGTCTGAGTCCTCAGGATACCCTGAGGGACCTTCTGGGTCTATAAGCCAGGTTGGATTTTACTTTCTTTTTCAAATTTTTCATTAGTTTCAGGGATTCTCGCACTGTACCCATTGACAGCCTGCGAGAACTAGGAAGGTTCGCACTCTACATATATATTCCAGTGCAAACTGTTTGCATCCTGCATCAAAGTGGCCTGCGAGAATACTATATTCTTGGACTGTGTCCAAGGCTTTCCTGCGAGCACGATTTTGAAAAATTTTGAAATCAAGATTTGACTTTGTCAATTGCTCAGAATAGTTGATTTGTGTCTTTTTGGCTTACTGGATCATTGACTTACACCTCTCTTGCTTTAGTTTGCTTTCTTGGAGAGATTTAGGGTTTCTAGGTCTTTCTTGCCTTTGATAACTTGACTTTCTTTTCTTAGCCTTGTTTGGCAATTTCTTTCTCTTTGACTTCTGGAGTTAGATGTGTCTGACTAGCTGAGAGCCTGGGATTGGTAGAGAGTTAAGTGCTTGTAGTTTTCTCTTTTTCTTGGTGGTTCGAAGGAACATTTTCATTTGCATTGGGAAGACTCATTGGTTTGGTTTTTGTTTTTACTTTCATTGAAAGAATTGGTTGGGTTGTTTTGTTTGATTCGGTGTGATTTGATTTTCATTTCTCATTGATTAGAGTTCTTATTGGAAAGTGAACCATAAGTTTTCTTTCAAGTTTGTGTTTTTGTCATTTTGAAAACATTGTAAAATCAAATCTTAAGAGCTTATTGAAGTATTGAAAAAGACATTTAGAATTGGCTCATTGATAAATGGTTATTTGCATTGGCATCTAAAAGGAAATTGTGCATTATATTTGCATTGTAGTATTGAGATTGATTCGGAAAACATTCTCTCTCTCCCGTAACTAGGATTCATGGAATGAAAAAGACTATATTTCATCATTGTCCTTGCATTATTTGGGTCAAAGTCACACATCATGAGTTTCACTTTCGTTTCCTTTGAGTAATTAATAGCCTTTAAGAATATTGCGTAATCTTAAAATCAATCTAGTAACTTTTTCTAGGGCTCTTTACACCAACATATTAGCTAGGCTAGTGATTTGGAGTAGGAAGAGAGACACACTCTCCAAAAGCTCAAAAACAAACAATAGTATCTTGAGTTAGGGAGTGTAAAATCCATTGGCAGCATATTGTTCTGGGACGCCCTTCTAACACAAGGGTTAAGCACTAGGTCACATTGGTGTTGGCAGAGTTACTAACCCTGCTTTGTTGACATCGATGTAGAGATTGCACATATTACGGGGATCACTCCGAGGTATACCCACAATTATGAGTGGAAGCCTTTGAGTTGGTTTCGGGCTAGATACCCTACCCTTGCGTGTGGATCGGACTGACGACTGTCCCCCCAGGCTATACTGTTGTTTGTGGTAACCTTAGTGGCCTTTCTCTCTAGGTTCTTACCCAAGGTGACTGTGGAGGGGAAAGTCTTCACGTTACCTGGAATCGACATTGATCAAACTCACTCGGGATCCTTGGAGGGTATACCCACGATTATGTGTGGGAGCTTTCACCAGGGCATAAGTCTGTTAAGCAGGTCATCAACGTAACTTTTCCACCTTAGCCCCGCCCCTTCTCGTCTCGTTGTTGCGACGTTGGATTTCATCACCAACTAGTGGCTTCGAAATTAGAAGGTATTGTTTGCTTGGTGATTGCCTCTTAGTTTTTGTTTACTAGTGTGTGCTGGTTGTTTCTCGAAGTTGACCATAGGATTTTCGTTGGGGAGTTGATTACTTGTTTACAATTGCTCCCCCGCGACGTTCACATAGGATGCAAGGTTTGTCCCCAGAACATCCGGAAGCTTCAAAACCTTTGCATACGGCAACACCCGAGGGTACCCCTGAGGACTCTCCTCGTCCGGGTGAAATTCCCCTTGTTACTCTACCTCACGTGGACATAAGTGACGTCCCAGAAGATTTTACACCACCTCCACAAGTAGCATCCACTGATCCTCTTGCTGATTTTTGAATAACCAATACTATAGAGGATTATCGCATTCGTCGTGGTGAACGACCTGTTGGACGATTAAATCCTTCTGACGAAACCATTGTTACATCCTCTTAATCGAATGTTGGGCCTTCTCACGGTGTAGTAGGCTAAGATCCTTTTTGGTCTGGGGATTTCCGACGAGTCTTGTTTGGTACTGAGTCATCCCATGTCTACGAAATCAACCCTCCTGTGTCTCCGGAGGCAGAGACTACACCCGAGACTACCACCTATCGTTTTTTTCTTCCTCCCAAGATGGCCCATCTCGCAAATACTATGAGTGTCCAGACCGATATTCCTGCAACTACTCTTTCCCCTATTAATACCCAGCGCACTCCTGAGGTTAACCCAAATTTACCCCCTGGTTACCATGCGTTGAATCCTTTGTTGAATGTTCCTCATCCAACACCTCCACAAACTCCAGTTGTTTCTCCAGGTGGCCCTCAGTTTCCTGGGCATCCTATTCCCGGTTTCATCCCGACACTCCCGTAGTTTCCTACTGGCAATCCTAATACTAGTAGCATTATTCAGACTGTTGCACCCAACTTGCACAATCTTGTGAGTGGACAGGGTAGTACGTTTCCTTTTCCTTTGCCCGGACTTAACACAGTTACTAACCATTCTACGGTTGGTATACAACCTCCGGGTGGAACTGTCCCTTTGATCGGGGGACCAACCTCACCGTTAGGACAAAACATACCTCCTGCATTGGCCTAGTATTGGAATCAACTTCTGCAAAACTTTCCTCAAAATGCTGGGGGGAAGCAACCTGTCCCTACTCTAGGCCAACCATACCCAGGTGTCACTAATCCTATTTGGGGTTCAGGTCAGACTACCCAACCTCAAGCCACTACTCAGACTCAAGGTCAAAATCCTTGGGGTTACTATCCTATTCAACCACCACAGAGCCAACCGGGGTCTTCCCTCTGGGGGCAGACCACATAGGGTCCCACTGGTCTACCGACAGGGCTTCCACCCCAAAGTCACCAGTATCCACAAGTGAATAGGCAGTTGCCTTTTCTTGCTACTTTGGATCTGCCAGATTTGTCTAGGATTCTTAATGATCCTATTCGTCACTCTCCCCAATGGCCTGCTATTCCTGCAAAGCATCCATCGGACATTCCAAAATTCAATGGGAAGGTGGGAGAGGACCCAAATAATCATGTCATGACTTTCCATTTATGGTGCTCGTCCAACTCGTTGATGGACGACTCCATTCGATTACGTCTTTTTCAATGAAATCTTACAGGTGCTGCTGTGAAGTGGTACATTGAATTACCACGAGGTTTCTTTTCAGATTTCAACACCCTTGCAATGGCCTTTCTAACACATTACCAGTTATCGATCCGTTACGATACCGGAACTGAGATTTGAACATCCTTCAAACAAAGCTCGAGCACTCATATATCCGATCATATTCATGAGTGGCGACAGAGGCGACGTCTCATTAAACTTGACTTTTTGATCAGTTACTGGCAGAATGGTTTACTAAGTCCTTCGTAAACAAAATTGGTAAAGACATTGCTATGGGTGGTGTTGTCACTGAAGAGCAGGCTATTAGTCGTGCTTAGTATCTTGATCTCGTTTATTCGCAAACGGGAACCTTATATGATTTACTACCTGATTTACATCGTCCTGGTAGTTCCAGTACTTCTACTACTTCGGCTGCCTCGCATGCAGCTGATGGTGTGATTGGTTCCACTCATAGCCACTCACAGTCTGTTTCAACTACAACCCCGAAATCCAATTCTTCTAATGTTTAGAATGCCCCGTCTCCTGCTCCTCCCATCGGTAAGAATTCGGAGGTGAACATTGTTCAATCCACACCGACTGGTAAAAGTAAATCAAAGAAAGGGAGAGGCAAGAATAAGGGGGGTAAGAATAATAATCCAAACGAACAAACTACAAATTCTCCTGTTGAAGAGCAGGATAAACGCAAACCGAGGTACCCTTGCCTTATCTACGGTGACGATCATTATACCAAGGATTGTCCTCGACGTGCCGAAGTTTCCAAGTTCCTTCAAGGAACGCCCAAACCACCTACGTCGGTTGTCTTGTCCCAACCTTTCCCGTCTCAGCAACAGGCCTCGTTGGTCATTCATGACCAACCCTCTACTTCTACCACATCATATGTCTTGATGTGCACCAGTGATTCTAAGAAGAACGATGTTGCAATCGCGACTAGAGATAAAGACTATACTTCTTCTAAAGAGAAGGTTGATGATTTACCTCCTGATCTGGTACCATCCTCTCCACCGAATCCACCTACGAACGGTCCTCTTCATCTCGAACGATCGAGTCTTGATACAGTCCTACGATCCCCAAAAGGTGTTGTTTGCAAGTCGGCATTCAATCCTCACGCTCGTGCGGCCCAGAACTACAGTATTGTGGAAGATCTGGCCCAAGCACCTTCAGCGATGTCTTCCCTTGAAGTCCTTCAGTCTTGTCCTACACAACGAAGGGCTCTGTTGAAAGCTATAGGTGGAATCGATCCTACCGATTCGAACTTGATAGTCTTTGACTTGGACGAACATGTTCCAAGGTTACCCTCTCAACTTTCTTTTCAGATACAAGTTATTGTTGCTGACAAGAGCATTTGTTGGACATTTGTTGACGAGGGGGCCTCTATGTGTGTAATGTCTCTTACTTGTTGGAAAGCCATTGGCTCTCCTCCCTTAACGGAATCAAAAAATACTCTGAAATCCTTTAATGGCTCTAGTTTTAAGCCTTACGGCGTTCTTTCCTCATTTCCTGTCACTCTAGAAGGTAAGACCGTCCAAGTTGAAGTGGAAGTTTTCGATTCTCCCTTAGATTATAATCTTCTTCTTGGTCGTAGCTGGGTAGATTCCATGCGCGTTGTAGTGTCAACACTTTTTCATGTCCTACGATTCCCTCACCAGGGAAGAGTGGTTACCGTTGATCAACTTGCCTTCTTTAATTTCGATACTCGTACTGGAAATGTGTCGTTCATAGCTAAAACCCCGCCAGGTTATGAGAATGTTGGAGTCAGCCTTTTGAAAGACTCTTCGTTGATGGGTACTTTTCCCATACCACCACAACCCGATATTCTACGCCCATCAGTTGCTTCGATTAATATGATCTCTGCCATTCCTCATGAACTTTCGGTGTCTTTTGACCCTTGGATAGTCCCTGATCCTGGAGATCAAGCTCGTTTCGGCAACGTTATGCCGTTAAGCCCGGTTGAGTCTGCTTATCATGCGATTCAATCGGCAACACCTTCTACATATTCTCTTGAGGAGTTGTCTCCTGATCCTTTCCATGTCATCTTTCCCACTGACGAGATGATTATGTCCGTCATGGCCAATACACCTTGGGACGATGGGCATCATCGTTCCATATTGTTTCTGGAACAACACACTCTCGAGAATTACCAACGGATTTCGACTCCATCGACCGTTGTTGTCACAATGATTGTTCCTGGATCTACACGTGATGTGTTCGCGGAAGGGAACCTAAGTAATATTTCTCCTACGATTCCCATCGATATTTCAGTGAAACCTGGGATAATTGAAAATGTTCACATTGGAGCTTCGTGTTCTCCAGAGGAAATTGTTACCTATACTGCTTTGTTTAAGGAATTTCGAGATGTTTTTGCCTGGAGTTACGAAGAGATGACAGGTATCGACCCGTCTATCATTGTGCATGAGATAAAAACATACCCTGGAGTTAAACCAGTACGGTAGCGCCTTCATCCTGTCCATCCACGTAAAGCGGCAGCCATTAAACTTGAGGTTGCAAAACTTCTTAAAGCCAGTTTTATTTACCCCGTGGCTTTGACAGAGTGGGTTTCCAACCCTGTGTCGATTGACAAGAAAGGTGGAAGTATACGTGTCTGCGTCGATTATCGAGATATCAACAAAGCTTGTCCAAAGGAAAACTTTCCAACCCCGTTCGTCGACCAGATCGTCGATGACTGTGCCGGTAGTGAAATTTTTTCCCTCGTGGATGGATTTTTCGGCGACAACCAAATTAATATTGCTCCTGAGGACCAACATAAAACCACTTTTATTTTTCCTTGGGGTACTTTCGCCTACAGAAAACTTCCCTTCCGTCTGAAGAACGCAGGTGCAACGTTTCAACGTGCCATGTCTTATGCGTTTCACGATATCAAGCACATCGTTCAACCTTACTTGGACGATTTGCCGACTCATTCTCTACGTCGAGTCGATCACCCTAATCATCTCCAAGCTATTTTCATTCGTTGTCGGTTCTATCGCATTCGTCTAAATCCACATAAATGTGTTTTCTACGTAGAATCCGGCCACCTTCTCGGGTTCATTGTTTCACGTCAGGGGATCCGGGTAGATCCTATCAAGGTTGAGGCAATTCTCAATCTTCCTCCTCCTTCTTCACTGCACCAGCTACAAAGTTTGCAGGGGAAAGCAAACTTTCTTCGTCGTTTCATCCCGAATTACGCCGAGATCACTCGTGGTTTCACACGTCTTTTGAAGAAAGATTCCGAGTTTCGTTGGGATAAAATTGCAAACAACGCTTTTGAAGCCTTGAAGTTGTCCCTCACTAGGGCTCCACTTCTTTTCCCTCCGGATTATAGTAGGGATTACTTTCTTTATCTGGCTTCTTCTGAGTATACCATCGGCATGGTCCTTGTTCAAGAGGATGATAACCACGATGAACATGTTATCTATTACTTGAGTCGAATTTTATCACCAACAGAAGTCAAGTACCAACATGTTGAGAAACTAGCTTTGGCTGTTGTTCAAGCAGTTCAACGTTTTCGTCATTATATTTTGTCCAGAAAAACCACCGTGATTTCGCATTGTAACCCCATGCAGCATATATTGACACGTCAATTGCTAGGGGGAAAGTACTCCAAGTGGATTTTTATTCTCCAGGAGTTCGATTTGGAATTCGATCGTGCCACGTCGAAGAAATCCTTGGTTTTTGCTGAGCTAATTTGTGATTTTCCCCACTCTGCCACGGAAAATGTAGCAGTTGATTCGTTACCTGACGAATCGCTTTTCCTTATTAGTACTGATGACATTTGGTATGGAGATATCATTATATATCTCCAAACTCAAACTTTCTGGCCTTCCTTGTCCAATAATGAATGACGTTGTATACGCTACCAGGCCCGTCAGTATATTATCCTCGGTGATACTCTTTACCGTCGTGGCATTGACTCTGTCTTTCGATGTTGTTTGAATTTCGATGAAGCTGAGAAAGCTTTGAATGACTACCATTCCGAGGCATGTGGCGGTCATATGTCTGGGTATGCTACTTCCCAGAAGATCTTACGTGCAGGATACTTTTGGCCTTCTCTGTTCAATGACTGCATCACTGTTGTCCAGAAGTGTCATGCCTGTCAGACCTATCAACAGAAGATTCGGTCACATCCCTCTTCCCTTCACCCTGTAGTCTCAGTAGGTCCTTTTGCTAAATGGGGCATTGATTTCATGACACGTCACCCTCACTCGGCCGGGGGGCATGGCTATATTATTGTAGCAGTTGATTATTTTACAAAGTGGGCCAAGGCAATGCCGACATTCGATAATACTTGGAAGACTGCAGCATTATTTGTTTTCAACCATGTCATCACTCATTTCGGTGTCCCTCCGGCTATCGTTACCGATCACGGTAGTCATTTTAGGAATTACATGATGTCATAACTTACAGAGAAGTTGGGCCTTCGCCATGACAGCTCAACCCCTTATTATCCACAGGCTAATGGCCAAGTCAAAGCTATCAACAAGGTTCTTATAACGATGATTCGACGGATGATAGGCATACACAAAACTAGTTGGCACACGATGTTGTTTTCAGCATTGTGGGCGTATCGGACATCTGTTAAAACTGCCACGGGATTCACACCCTTTCGTTTAGTTTACGGCATGGAAGCCATTCTGCCAATAGAATGCTAAATACCTTCTTTGAAGCTAGTTGTAGAGCTCTTACCTAATACTTCTACCGAAGAAGAACGTCTATTGTATTTGATGCGATTAGACGAGACCCGACGTGATGCCACTTTAGTAATAGAAGCCCAAAAGAAGCGCATTAAGGCACAATATGACAAGCATGTCAAACCTCGCGTGTTCTCTGAAGGAGATCTTGTTCTTCTGTATGAACAAGATAAAGATGTCCTAGGAGCCGGGAAATTTTAACCTATGTGGCGTGTTCCCTATATTGTCAGCAAAGTGTTGGAAAAGGGAGCATATGAACTAGTGGATTATGATGGTGTGCCTTTGAGTGAACCCAGGAATGGGTTGTACTTAAATAAGTACTATGCATAAGTTATTTGTGCGTGAGTACTTGTATTTTATGTATCATACTGCGTGTGTGTGTTACTTTAATTTTGCTTTTGACGTTATCTGGTCTCTCCCCTTACGTGACGTTGTGTTTGATTGTTAGATGTCGGAGTGTTCGCTGATGGAGCTAGTCGTAGTACTCGGAACCTAGCTTCTGCTGCTTGGGCAATCTATGCCCCGACAAACGAACTCATATCTCTACGAGGTATATGTCTTGGCCGAGCAACCAACAATATCGCAGAGTATAGCGTCGTGGTTGAACTATTGGTTGATGCTATTTCTCTTGGGATTCGTCATTTGGTTGTCTGACTTGACTCGCAGTTGGTAGTACTACAGCTCAGTAATGTATATTCTATTCGAAGTCCTACTTTATTAAGAGTGTATTTGCGGATTCGCCTCTTGGAACGATATTTTGATCACATTGAATATCAACACATTCCTAGACGTCTTAATACATTAACAGATGCTTTAGCTAATTATGTATTGGACAGACATTTGAACAATTTATAAATCAAAGACATTAAAAATGTACACAATGTAGAGTCAGCCGGTAGAAACCATGTATATATATATAACGATCAAAGTTTGTTTTTTTACAAAAATGGTTGTCCGAAGACCAAAAAATCAAAAATGGAAGCTCATGGCTTCTACAAAATGACATCACTAATGATGTTCACGGTAACAGGCTAAGGTCCTAGCTACTCGGCGGAGCAGTCGACCCATAGAGGCCGAGACTCCCGCAGTGTGACGTTGATCGCGTCGTGGAATCTCCTCCAGGGGCATCTCTGGAACATCTGCCATAAGGCCCTCTAAGTTCTGCTCCACTGTCAAGTAGTCCTCGGCATACTGAGGAACTACTACCACTGCCTCTCCTCGACGCTGAACAGGAGAACTACCAGCAAGTCTATATGCTCCAACGTCTATGTTATCAACAAAATTTTGGTGTTAGTCTTCGGATAAGTCTATAAACAAAAAAAATTTAAATATATCAAAAATACAAAAACATTTAAAAAATTAAAATTGGTGTACTTCTTACCGAGGTTCCCCCACTGTGCATCTTCCGACAATGCGAGGTCAAGATCACCACAGAAATCCAGGCCAGCATATGCGTAATCCTCTATCATCAGCACCTAGCCTTGAAGCCAGTTGAAGAACCGATCGTCATACCTGACGATAGGCCCTGCCACATGTCGGGCCATGAGATGGCACCATCGTAACGTCCTTGGGTCCCTGGGACCCGGAAACTGCCAATATTCCTGAAGCCTAAACACTGGGACCCTCTCGCAGAAGAAGGATACCAAAAGAGATCCATACCCGAACTGTTTTAGATCTCCACGCCTGCATTTGGTCAGTTGTTTCTTGAGGTTGCGTAGAACGGCATCAACCCAGTTGAAGACCCGGGGCTCAGTACACTCAATGGCAAACTGAAAATAGCTCTTTAGAGCCATATGTGGGGCAGCACTTCCTGCCATCCAAGCGATAGTGAAGAGAATGGTACAGAGAGTTATATCAGTCACTCCCCAAATGGCCACCTTCCATTTCTGACGTTCAGCCTCAGGCACACAGTACTGCCTGCAATACTCGCTCATTTTCAGACCCCCTCTTCGGTTGTCGATCAAACTGACATAGGATCCCCGTCTTGACAACCCAGTCAAGAAATAGATGTCTTCGATATCTATGCTCAAGGTGTGAGCTCCCACGTTGAAAAATTGTTGATCCCGGTCCCACATTCGGATCAAGAACTCTAGTAATCGCACTTGGGCTCTCATGCCCGAGATTCGGAAATACTTCAGGAGACCGCAATCTCGCAAAGCGGAAATGGTTTGAGGGTGATTCTTGGCATTGGTATTGTCTTCTTTGTGCTCTCTTTCTCTCCATTCGAGCACCATAGTGATAGTTATTAACCTGCATGGCAACCATATGAAGATAATTAGTAATCTAAAACATGAGAAAAATTGGTTTTATGGGCTAAACATTACACAAATTTTTGGGCGCTGCATTGTTCGCAGGTGGCTTATGGGTACAGTGCGAACTTCTCGCACTCTACCTCAAGACCACCTGCGAGAATGAAGACTTCTCGTAGGCCCCGTATGGGCATCCTGCGAGAACCCTCCTTCACGCATAGGGTTTCAAAACTAATGATAAAACTTGAAATTTAACCAATTAAATCATGAAATTAAACCATGCAAAGCTTAAGGATAGAGAGCTTACCAAATTACCGCAGACCGCTCGTGGAATGATGCCCTGAAGCTCCCGCAAATCGACAATGAAGGTAGAGGGTAAAATTGAAGTTTTTGCACTCAAATAGTGAAATGGTAAAATGGCATGGTAAATATGTTATAAATTCACTTTTATTACTTTTCCACTATGTAAAAATAGGGTTTTTATATTTGTTCATTGTTTAAACCTATTGGCTAATGAGAAAGTGAGTAAAATGCTTTGCAGGTATGGAACATGAAGGGTATTGGACGATTTTTTCTATGGTGGGGTATATTTTTGATTGTTTTCTAGGGTTTTGATATAAAACCCCGGACGTTTTTATCCGTTCTTGCGCTTGTCGAAAAATTTAAGAACACGATCGAGCGTTGTTTTATCCCTTTTCCGGGCTCGCTGTGGTTACACGAAAAAGGAACCCCCCTGGAGTTATCTTTAAGCTCTTTTCAGACTCTCTAAATAGGAAAAGATTGCCGAGCGACCTTGCTATTTTCACGCTCGATAAAGTATGTGAAGTACGCGTCCTTCGAGCGATAGTTTAACCCTTTTCGGTCTCGTTGGACTATTGTACGAAAAAGGAACTGAGAGAGTTCTCTTTTAAGTGTTTTTCCAAACTCTATAATCTTGAAAAACCTTCGAGTTTACTATCTCTGGACTCGTTAAACAAACATTGACAGACCCGTAATGG
>ML788623.1:25335-42030 GCA_009831015.1 Picea engelmannii
GATGAGCTTATATCAACAAGCATATGTGATCCTCTTCAAGCTTGCGTAAAAATAAAGAGGTACTTGCCAGAAATGGTGGGGGAAAATTTGGGAAAGGGATATGTTTCATCTTTACATTAATTGGTAGTAAGAGTCACTCTTGAACATGACACTCCCTATTCATCATTTGAAGCCAGTTTGGGTAATCCATTTGTCTCTCGTTCGATTTGATCACAAGGTCTTTCCATGTGTCGTATTTGAGTCAATGCTGCCAAATCATTGGTCGTGTTGTTCATATGTTCAAGAGCAGTCTGTTCGAAACCTCTATTTTGAATCGGCCATCTGCAGTTGTCTATTCCTTCCGTGTCGGCCTTCTCTGTGTCCAAAGTCCAATTGTCACATTCTTTGTTTCACTTTCAAACTCTGTTACTCATTTCGTGTCATTGATGGGGGATACATCAAGGCCCTCCTGTGACGAGTATTGTTCCATCGACATCATCACATTATCCGGGATTAAGACTTAGAAATTATTTAGTACCTTGGAGCTTGCATGCCTCAATGGCAAGTTTCCTCGCTTTCAACAGTGGGTTTACATCATTGACCTCTGATCGAAAGATTCTTTCGATTGTTCAACATCAACTCATTTATTCACAGTCGATGGTTTGTAATTTAGTACCTTGGGAGTCATTGACATTAATGGTGATTTCCCTCTCACTTGTTAACGGTTGCATCAATGACCGGTAATCAAGTGGTTTCTGCCATGTTTGACTTCGACACTTGTAATCACATGGTTAGATTCGTACTTTGGGCGATGCGATTGAAGACCCTGTATATTATCTTTATAATCTAGGTTGCGATGGAGTATGTATAATTCGTGACACATAGATCCACTGTGTATGTTTCGTGGCGATGTCACCTTGATTGCAAATTTGTCGCATAGATCCACAGTGTATTCAGGTGGCTATGCTATATTCCGACTACATGGATCCACAGTGTATGATTGGTGGCCATGATCTTTGTTTATGATGTCATCAGTCTATGATCTGAGTATGGGAATGCCTACCTCAGAAAGGATACATATTATATTATGTTGATGCTTGGATGTTTGCAGGTTTCTGATTAGATGCGCTCTTGGTCCTTGACACACACATGCAGCTTACAAAGTCCATCGACTGTCACTGATTCCACTCTCGGACTTTGAGGGGCATTCTGTTATCCAAAATTTTGGTCATCGTGATGATGCTATGATGATGTCATGATGATAGAAAAATCAAGCTCTTCAATAAGAATACTTTCCTGAGAAAAGTTGCAACTGTCTGCTTCCAGAAACTATAGTTTTTAAGATAGTTCGCAGGTTTCCTATATACTTGCCTGCGAGAATGCCTGATTCTCGCTGGCTGCCTCAAGCTAGGGTGCGAATAGTTTGCACTGTAACAAAGGCTAGGGTGCGAACATCTTCTTAAAGGGGAAAAAGATGAAGTTCTCGAGCCTTCTAGAAGAGAATCTTCGAGAAGAATGAGTTGGCTAACGAATAGTTGTTCAAGTACTGGCATTCCAGATATCTTGGGATCATTTTCTATCCAAGTAACTAAATTATCTTCTCCTATATATTGAGGAGATTTCTCATGGAAAAAGTTACAACAAGCAAGCTAGCAAGAGATTGATTGGAGAATTGTTGGAAGCCTGTATGAAGGATTGATGCTACAGTAGCAAGAGACTATAGCAAGGTCATCACACGTGGTTGATTTTCTTCATGCATGAGCAAGTGTGTGTGTCAGAGCTAGGAGCCATCGAAAGGAGGCCTACGACATCAAGGATCAGGTTGTAAGTATCACTTTCAATTAATTCAATATAGTAATATGTCCCTTTCCCATAAAGATGATGTCACTTTATTACATGATTCCTTGATCACATGTATAGACTAGCTATTGAATATATTAATCTGCCTTTACTTCAATTGGTTTGTGTTGTTGTGATCTGAACGGTGCAAGAGCATTGGAGCGAAGCTTGGAACAACAGAGATCTAAGGAAAGCGTTCATAAGGTATGTCCATAACCCTTATCTCTTAGTTCACTCAATAGGCTAGATCTAGGGAAAGAGTAGTATTCTGTCATGTTTTGTTCTAGATCCAGGTGGATCTAGGGAGATCGGTTCGTGTCCGCACTTACGGATTAATCCTGAAACAAGTATGTAGACGAAAAATCGGGGTCCCATGCGACTTTCGAGTCCTTGGCCAAAGAATTTTTTACCTTCTTCCAATTACCAATCTGCCACAACAATGGTCTTGAACTACTCTCTAATTTCAAACAAAATTGAGCCACACATATCACTGATCACATTCATGAATGACATAGATGATGTAATTTGTGCAAAGCTGAAACCACCAAACAACAGTGTCTCGACTGATTTCTTATATCACTTGTCTCTCTCCTTGGTAAAGATGTAGCTTCCACCTTCCCTCAATCAGAAGAAGAAGCCATTAGTAAGGCTCAACAATATGACCTCATCTATTCAAAATCAGGGTACTTATACACAGTACTTCCTGATCTCCCAAAACCCATGCCAATTCGGTCAAGACAAACTCAGGGTGTCTCACTCAGCAGACGGATTGATTGGTAATACCACACACCATGGTCCTGAGCCCCGACCACCACCAATGTATGGCACACCTCAATATCCGTCGGCATATGGGGGAACTTCTTATTACCCCCCACCCCCTTATCAAAAACCATACCCTGTTGGTATTCCTCCACCCATCAGTGGGCCACCGTCATCACCCCCACTACACCCACCTATCCAAACAAGTTCTGGTACCCCCACTACCTCAGCTTATACTCTAAGTACTAGCGAAAGCGCCACACCTTCCTACATACCTTATGGATCACAACTCCCATAGAATCCATACTTTCCATTCCCTGGTCCTCCACAGCCCACGGAACCCCCACACCCTCATGCTGGGGTGAATTTTGTTCAAACCTCTCCCGTTCAGCAATATCAAAATTTTGAACAGCTGAATACGGAAAATCCGATCCATCCATTGAATAATGCCAAAAAGAAAGGAAGAAACAGGAACAATAAAAACCCAGGTCCAGACAGGAATCAACGCCAACAAAACCAACCTACTGGGGGCAAACAGAATCAAAGGAATCAGATCCCCCAAGGTGGAAATAACAACAGGCGTCAAGGGAGAAATAATAATACTATTAAAACCACCTTCCCTTGTGCTCTTTGTGGTGATTTCACTCATTATACTCATCATTGCCCCTAAATCACTGATTTTAAATGGATGAAAGACTCAGGCAGTCTACCACATCCTCCAGCACCGCCTACCCCTCAGTAGGCCCCACAATAATACGTGCCACACCCTCCCCTAGACGTACTACAGAATCCCATTCCACACTAGGGTGTGATAAACACCCAACATGACACACAACCTACCCCACCACAATTGGGACAGTACCTCAATCCAAACAATCCTGCAAATCATACTATCCTCCTCACCAGTGAGGAAGAAATCCTTCTGCAAACACATAGTTGTCAATACCGTGCACACGTTGAGTCTCCTCCCATTCCCCCATAAACAATCCCAACACCGACGGGACCCCCGTTGGTAATTCCTCTCCCTAACACCGAAATACCTCTTCACATCCCTCGCATCCCATTGCGCAGGAATGTCCACAACCCCCAGGCTAGGGCAGCTCATAATTATAGTTTGGTCGATCACTTAGCACAATCCTCGGCTGCCATGTCAGTCTTAGAGGTCCTTCAAACTTGTCCCACTCAATAGAAATCATTACTTTCTGCCTTGGCGGCAGTCGACCCCACGGATACCCAACTCATCACATTTGATCTCGACAGCGGAGAACCTCGCCTTCCCGCTCTAATCACTTTTCAAATCCCAGTAAACATTCGGAACATTATAGTTCATCAGTGCATCATCGATGAAGGTGCATCCACATGCATTATGTCCAAATCTGTATGACAGAAACTTGGTTCCCCCGAACTCATACCATCTACCATTACCTTATGATCTTATGATGGACGACCATCGTCTCCTGAAGGGCTCTTCCAAAATGTCCCCGTAGAACTCGAGGGTAAGACCATTCTCATCGAAATTGAAGTTATCAATGCCCCACTCAATTATAATATCTTGTTTGGTTGTAGCTACATGTACGCTATGAAGGAAGTTTCCTCTTCCATCTTTCGAATGATGATGTTCCCCCATAACGGGCAGATCATTACCATTGACCAAGTCTCACATTACTAGCCTAACCCTTCTGCCAACATCGATAACATTCTCCCTCTCATACACACGAGTCATGACGCATACCCACTCATCAAAATGGGTCCTGGAATTTTCAAAGACCCATCATTGTTAGGAACTTACCATGGTGCACCACCTCTCCTTCATCCTTCCAATCAAGTATGCGTCGTATCATCCAACGAAACTGACACAGATGATACCCTTCCTCCTAGGGAGGCTTCTATCATATCTGATGTCTCACTAGTCATAGAGCTCCCCCCTCATGAGCCTCCTGCAAAGACTCCACCAGTCTAAGATTTCACCTCTCCCCAAGGCCATATCCCAGTTTGGGAGACAATTCCCTAAGCCATTACTCAAATCCCCTTCTTTTACCCTCCACCGGGCGTACAATATTTCCAAGTAGCCGCAACACTTACCCTCCATAATATGGTGTTAGCAATTCCAGTTTGGTACTTACATCCACCAAAGATGGTCCCTCAACCATCTCTTCTTCCCCAAACAGAAGGAATCCCAATGACAATTCCCATACTCACTCCCACCATACCCTCTACACCCCCACTTACTACCCTCCCCACCATAGCTAGGGGAAGACAAAATAATAAGGAGCCCATAGCTCCACTTCCCTAGTGCGTCCAACCCCCTTGCGCGCTATGTGAGAAAGATGGACACCAAACCATCAACTGTCCATCTCTACCTGAGTTACGGAACTTGATTCCACTCAATCAAACACCATCAACGCTCGCCACTATAGCAAGTACTACTGCTCCCACCCCTCACTCAAGTAGTAAAGGGCTTCGAACCAAATTCACTTGTGCCATATGTTCAGAATATGGCCATTATACACACCATTGCCCAGCATTGTCATGCTTCCAGCAAACATTAGCCGCAGTACACCAAAGTTTCCAGAACGAACCCAATCCAGCTACATCATCCCTACCAAAAATCACTGACATCCATTATGTCACGACTTCAGTCAATGAACATATGAGATGCCCTTTCTCTCTATGTGAATCCTTAGATCATTTTACATACCAATGTCCTATGATCATTGAATACAGACAACACCAATTGACCCTGATTCAAACCCCTACAGAATCGATGGTTGACCTTACCTCATCACTCGATATTCTTCATATCATTTCTCCTGAACCTAAGGCACTCCCGACGACTTTGTGGTTCTTGGATGACTTATCTGAGGATTCACCTCCAAATCCCCCCAATTCTCCCATTCATTTCCCTATGGAAATCTCACATCCAACTACCACTGGTACTCCTCAGTACTTCGATATTTGGTTTATGTCGAGAAAACCATCGCAATATCATTGCATCATCCCCCCTTCTTCTTCATCGGCAGGGGGCATCCACATGGCCACAGTCACCGATATCACTCTTTTAGACCCCTTGTATTCCTGCCAATTCCACTGTGACAAGGACATACTAGAAGAGTTAAACACCCCCGACTACCCATGGGATGCGCTACACCATAGAGTGCTCTTCTTTCCATAGGAATCCTCCACACCTCCTAACCAACACCCCATATACGCAATCGAAACCAAGGACTTTATCCCATCAAGGCATATCGACTGGTTCAACAACCCCATTCCTGCCCCTAATTATTTTGAAGAAGGCAACATGGCCAACATTTCCCCGACCATCAAAATTGACATTTCCATCAAAAATGGAGTCGTCGAGGAAATCACCATTGGCACCACTTGCACTCCTCAAGAAATCACCGCCTATAAAGCCCTCTTCCAAGAATATCGAGATATTTTTGCCTGGTCATACACAGAAATGCCTGCCCTTGATCCCTCTATCGTCGAACATCGCATCGACACCTGGCCTAACATTACACCAGTTCATCAAAAACAACGAACGTTACACCCATCCAAAGCAGCAGCCATCAAAGCCGAGATTGAAAAATTACACACGGCTGGGTTCATCTAACCCATCGCCTATACATCATGGGTTTCCAACCCTGTACCCATTAACAAAAAATAGGGCACTATCAGTGTCTGCACGGACTTTCACGATCTCAATCACACATGTCCCAAAGACAACTTTCCAATGCCTTTCATCAATCAAATCATCGATGACTGCGTAGGCCATGAGGCTCTATCTTTCATGGATGGTTTCTCTGGTTATAATCAAATCCAAATTCACCTAGCCGATCAATACAAAACCGCATTCACTACCCCTTGGGGTACTTTTGCATATCGTGTCATGCCTTTTGTCTTAAATAATATTGGCGCAACTTTCCAATAGGCTATGACATACATTTTTCATGATCTGTCTCATATCATCCTTGCATACTTGGATGACCTCACAGCTTGATCCAAGAAACACACCCAACATCTTGACGATTTACGCATCATCTTTCAACGATGTCATCAGTACAACATCCGCTTGAACCCCCTCAAGTGTGTGTTTTGCATCACTGCGGGGAACCTCCTCAGATTCATCATTTCCCAAAGAGGTATTACCATGGACCCCCTCAAAGTCCAAGCCATCATAGAAATTCCACCTCCCCAGAATTTATGTCAACTCCAGAGCCTACAAGTAAAAGCTAACTTTCTATGACATTTTGTCCCAGACTACGCCAATCGAGCACATGTTTTCCTTCGCTTACTACACCGCGACATCCCATTTTACTGGGATGAACATGCCCAAAAAGAATTTGACGATCTTAAAATGATGTTGTCTAATGCCCCTTTAATTAGTTCACCCGACTATAACTGTGACTATATCCTCTACATCTCAGCATCAACTGTCTCAGTAGCAGAATTTCTCGTTCAAATTGGTGATGACGATCATGAGCATGTCATTTACTACGTTAGTAAAAACCTCGCAGGGCCACCCTTGAAGTATACACACGAAGAGAAACTAGCCCTTGCAGTCATCCTCGCAGTCCAGAAACTGTGTCATTACATTCTTCTTCGCACGACTAAAGTCGTCGCAGATTCCAGCCCTATGCAATACTTGCTCAGTCGTAGGCAAATTAATGGAAAATTTGCCCGATGGATCGTTATCCTTCAGGAGTAGGAGCTTGAGTTTTCAACACCCAAGAGCAAGAAATTTCTCGTCCTCGCCAAACTTGTCATGACCTTCCCCTCTGATACTACCAGTGCCCCCATCAATACCGACTTCCCTGACGAACATCTCTTTTACATCACTTCGGATGATCCTTGGTACAACGACCTCCTCATCTACCTCCGAACTCAAAATTTTGGTAACCACCTCTCACGAGATGATCGTCGTCGTATTCACCACCAGGCCCCCCACTATCTCCTCATCGTAGATATCTTATATTAGTGAGGGGTTGACACCATACTTCGTCGATGCTTGACTATTGATGAGGCCGATAGAGCATTGAATGACTTCCATAGTGGCGCATGTGGGGGCTATCTTTCGAGAATGTCCACTGCTCATAAAACCATCCGAGAAGGTTACTTTTGGCCTACATTATTTCATGATTGCATTCATGCCGTGAAGCGATGTGAGAAATGTCACCTTTACGGTAACAAAGAACGAGCACCACCTGCTCTTCTCCACCCAGTCATTACTACCGACCCCTTTTGTGAATGGGGCATCGACTTCATGACTTGTAATCCCCCATCTAGAAATGGACACAAATACATTGTTGTTGTAGTCAATTACTTCACAAAATGGGCTAAAGCTATGTCTACCTTCAACAACACTGCTAACATTACAGTGCATTTTTTCTTTAATCACGTCATATCCCACTTTAGAGTACCACTCCAACTAGTTTCTGATCATGGGAAACACTTCAAGAATGATATTTTCGTCGAACTCTCATCTCGGTTAGGATTCTCCCATGATTTTTCCTCACCATATTACCCTCAGTCTAATGGATAGGTTGAAGTAGTTAACAAGGTCATCAAGACCATGTTATAGTGCACAGTTAATAAACATAAAACCAATTGGCATCAAATGTTATTTTCCGCGCTATGGGTTTACCGTACGGCCATGAAAACGGCCACTGGTTTCACACCATTTCATCTAGTCCATGGGGTTGAGGCCACTCTTCCCATCGAGTGTGAAATTCCCACCTTACACACCACAATTGAGCTATTACCCGACACTGCTCCAATGGAGCAGCGCTTGCTGAACTTAGAGTCCCTAGATGAAGATCGTCGATCTTCATTACAGAACAATGAGGTAGCCAAAAAATGGCCAAAAGCCACCTTTGATCACCATGTCAACCTTTTCTCATTTCACGAAGGTGACCTCGTCCTTCCTTACGATATCGCTCATGATACCCTTGGTCATGGAAAATTCGAGTCACTATGGCATGGCCCCTACATTATCCAACATTGCCTCATCAAAGGCACATACATCCTAGCCTCTCTCAAAGGCCTCTCTCTCAAAGAACCCATCAACGGGTTATACTTAATGAAATTTTACGCCTAAGCATAGCCATTCTACTTTAGGTTATTTCTTTTATAGTGTTTTTAATCTTTTTTCCATCCCTCATGTCTAAACTACCATTTGTGCTATTGACAGATGCTTCCTCCACTGGCCTACCACATCAGTTATGCCAACGACGCCAGCCATTGGACACAAAATCTCACTTCGACAGCTTGGGCCCTCTATACCCCCTCACATGAAATGCTCCACTCTAGCGGCATATGTTTGGGTTCAGAAACCAACAACCAAGTCGAATACACTGTCGGCATTTGCCTCCTCGTCGATGCCCAGCATCATTGTATTCGTCACCTTAGCGTCTTTCTCGACTCTCAACTAGTCGTCCTCCAGCTCAATAATGTGTACCAGGTCTGCGATCCTTACCTCTTTCGTAAATACCTGCAAGTTAGACTTTTATCTTGACATTTTTTTTCATTACATTTACACATATTCCAAGACAATTGAATCAAATTACAGATAACTTAGCTAACATTGTGTTAGATTGGCATATATCACATCAAGATACCTCTACACACACATAAACCATCAAGAACCTGTCACAACATATATAGATTAGACATCATAAACACATTAAAAATCCCATGTAAACATCACATAGACCCTAAAATGTATACTCATATATATATCAATCAGTCCACAGTGCCATCAAAATGTTTACGTACAAAATATACAAACATCCGTAGGCCAATGAAGCACCTCGGTACAAAATTGGTGCCACTACACCAAAATGGGCTCACCAACCTATATACAAAATACAAAAATACATAGAGAGTCACTCAAGGTGCCTCCAGAGCACCACCTCCTACCCCTCCCTTAGGAAATGGTCCTCCACCCACTACTAGTCCCTCCAGATCGGGAGGTAGCCATCCGGTCATAGCAGCACCTGCTACTGCTGCACGCCGCACCATGGCCCGCCACGTCGGCGGAAATCCCACACAATGCTCTAGGATGCCCTCATCCTGGATGCGCGACCACATGCCCTCAGGCACACCCTGTATCACTTCCTCTAGGTGGCAGTGAATATCCTCAAAATATCCCCCAACATCCACCTGAGGAGAATGTGATGGCCCAACACCTGGGTCATCAAAATGGTGTCTCCTCGCTGCTCTCTTGTCCTCAGCTAGTCTCGCCTCGGTGTCCTCACGTTGACATCTTTCTCTTTCCCGCGGCGGTCTCCCTAGCTCATGGCATGCCAGAGCTCTCAACAGATCAACCTCGCATCCGCGAGGTCCCACATCTACACATACAAACAACCAAACGATAGTATCAGCATCTATACAAAATACATATGTCATGCTATCTCAAAAAACATTCCAAACTCATAAACATACCTCGGTGATCAAACACCTCCCCTGGAGGTAACACCATGTCTAGATCACCCCGGAAGTCAACACCAGTGTATGGATACTATAATATAACCTGCAGCATCTTCCGCCACACCTGTGCTGCCTCAGCCATGAAAAAATGGCCACCCTCACCACCACCATGGAGAACCAAAATCGTCGACCATCGCCTCAGTCGCGACTCTCATGCCCCAAGAGAACCCAATAAAATCCTAGGGCACAACATCGGCACCCTCTCCAAAAACCAGGCCACCAAGATCGACCCAAAGGCAAAGTCCCCGAGTCAGTTGACCGACATCTGTCCAGTTTCCCTACCATCTTGTCATGCAGCGTCAACCCCCAGGCAAAGTGCTCCCTAGCCAGTGCCCTCCCCATAACCCTCAGATGACCACCAATGATCTACTGAGTCGCAAGGGACCCATACACCCTCACAATCATCGCTGCTACACAGCGATGCGCTAGAGCATCCATAGCCCCGATGCTCACGACAGAGCCCGACATGTAGTTCTCCATCGAACAGTACCTCCGGCCCAAGGTCGCTAACGACATGTTCACAAGTAACACTGGCTTTTCTAGTAGGGGCGTTCCCCGAAAAGGGAGCCCAGCCATAAAGTATATATCCTCCACCATAGTGAAGGCAATCTGCTCTCCCCGCACTATAAAGCAATGCAGGTTCGGACTCCACATCCGGATCAAAAACTGCAGGAGAAACTCCTGCACCCGTATCAACAGGCACTCAAAGAACTTTAGCAGCCCACAGGCTGCCAAAGTGGAATGAACCCCCGACTCCTTAATAGCCATGACATCCCTCAGCTGAAACCAATCTTGCTCTCGCCGGCCGACCAACATCGCGTAAAATGATCGCCTGCAACCACATAATACAGTCCTAGGTTAGTCATATTGACCATAAAAAGCATTAAAAAGGATAATTTTTACACACATCATCCTTGCCCCAAAGGCGCGACTGTTTAAGCCACAGGCGTGCCTGTTCACCCCATAGGCACACACATATGCATGCTTGTTCACCCCACAGGCGTGCACGCAGGCGTGCCTGTCCATCCCACAGGCGTGCATGCATGTGCGCCTGCTCACCCTACAGGAGCACCTCCATGTGCCCCTGTCATGAACACATGTGCGCATCACAATGCACATGTCCACTACATAGCCGCGCACCCATGCACGGATGTGTACCAAATAGGAGCGCATATCATGTGCACCTTTGTTCCCCCTATGAGCGCACCCATGCGCAGCTATCTAGATAACATGCACGCACCTGTGTGCGTATATTTATGGATCACCCGAGCACTAAGGGGTCCACACCCATAAAAATCCTTGTATGGCCCTCTGTATAGGCCCTACCCATAAATGGAAAACCTACTTCTATGCAGGATTATAAGACTACTAAACTGAAGCTCGTTGGTCCTGAATAGGCTACCTCATTCTCCTGGAATCTCCAAATCTCCTTTGAATGCCTCTCATCCAGTCACTTTGGAAGCAAGTACAAATGAGGTGGCAATGTGGGCCCTACAACTATATATAGGCCTTTCCACCAAACTTCCAATCACCATTCCGGGAGCTCCAGGAGCTCTAGGTGTCCGTTTTTCGATCCATCTTCAGCCACGGGATCAACATCCCATCATCTACAACAAGACAGCCCCCAGGCCAATTTTTTTCCTTAGGCCCTGGGGTGCCATTTTTTCATACCCCGTCCAGGTACACATGCTCATGTTAAAAATTATCCAATAAATGCTTGTATGTTCGATTCTCTTCAGATATTGTTCACGTCGGGTATTTGGTTTTCATGTGTGCAGGTACTTGGTCATCATACATCAACGCAACCCCTTCAGGTATATAATCAACACTGGCATGTAATCATTCCCTCTGAATCTCAATGGCATCTCCAGTCACACCCTCTGACATTTGCCTCTAGGATCCCCATCTCCGGCTCTGTAGTACCAACACCTACATTGCATCTTAGGTAATGTCACCCAGTAGCACTCTCCCCCACATGAGTTGTCCCATTCATAGCACCCTTTTTCACTTTGACACTCATGTTATTTTTTCAACCCTTTAGGGATGGGAGTCCCAATAGTCTTAAATCATGTCGCAAATCAACCACATACTCCTTCTCCTCATTTTGCTAGAATTCCCACTGGACTCCCAGATTATCTCTTCAAGGTTCTATTTTGACTACACCTCCGTAGTATCATGAACCCTCCATTTCATACACAATCAGTTTGCCCCTCTGCAAATTTCCCTTCATTTCACCTACCTCATACAGAAACCCACCCATGGGGCCCCCACCCTCCACCAGTTATCCAAGAAAATTGCACCCTAACCAGCCCAACCATATTACATCAAGGCACTTGTTTCTGTATTTGTACACTCATCCCAAATTATTCTTTATTTATTTGGTACATTGTAAAAAGCCTTTGTTTCCAGCATTTACATATCCTTTTTTCGTCACCTTTGACGACCTTCTTCCCTTTTTTTGGCAAGCAAAACCCATGTCGCCCTTGGTTGGGGCACTCCTTATTATCTACCCCTATTGACATTGTCCATATACTCCGAGTATCCCATAGGCCACTTACCTATGCCCTCTGAGTTTGTTCACTTTGTCCCGCCTCTGGCACAACTTATCCCTTGTCTTGTTCTCCCCCTGACTCTCGACCTAGTTGAACGGTTGCGGCCACTTATACCTCACACATACCCCCAACCAAGGGCAGTCTTGAGTCTCCATACATCTTGATTTCGTCCATGTACCTCCTCAGTTCCTAACCTCACCTAGTATATTTCACGAAGCTCTTTGCTTCTTGAAGTCGCGTCCCCCTTTGTTTGTCGACATCAGCAAAGTTTCCAGAAGGGCGATAGTATCTTGACTCTCATTACCTTTCCAATGAGAGGTCTCAGATGGCACAGGGATAACCACAATTTCTCCCTGATATCGTTGACCCCCATAACATTCGACTTCAACACTTTCTCATGTTATGGTGGGTCTTACTTTGCGACTATTGCAGTTATTTCTTATATTTGTTGAAGACCTCTGAACTTGGTTGGGATATTAATGCCTATAGAATCCATGATATTTCTTAGATATGTCACTGCCTACTGTTCAGAGTATGTTCCTCCATAGAATTGTCTTCTGCCTTTATCATGACTGCCCCCGAAGGTGCTGCAGTTGTCTACATCAACACACCATTCCTTTTTGAGTTACATGACATGAGCATGGGGCATGCTTGCCTTGTTTGAACATAGTTTATTTTTACACACCTTATGGAAGGTTGGGTTCTACAGGTTCCCTTCTCCCTCCAATGGGTAACTCTTGACAATTCCACTATCACTCTCTCTTACAATAATACTCACAATAGAAGAAACATTGATGAATTTCGGCTATACGTATGCTCCTAACCTCATCCATCAGGGGGCATCTGTTATCACTGAAATTTCGTCTGCAAATGGTTACAAGAATCCAGCATCGTCAAACAGTTATGAGGTCACCCATAGACCAAAATTACCACAAAATCATTTCCAAAGGGTCAAAAACTATACAACCAATGGAAAAATTAAAGTGTGTTATGCCTACACAGGGCACGCGGGGACATGCACAAAACAGAAATGCAGGAAAAGCGCACATGTGCCCGATGCGCGACTGTGGTCGCTAAAATCCGTGCACATCTGAGAACGGTGAATTTATGAGAGTGTTCGGCCTCCCACCCACTTTGGTTTCAGCTTCCAAGTTGATTTGACACTCAAATCTGGACTGGATCCGACTGGGTGGCTGGTCAAAGACCTAAAAATTCCCTAATTAGCCTCTTTCCACGCTACAAGCTGGTTGCACAATACCTCAAAGAAGTGTTATAAAAAGGCCATGGGTGCACTTCATTTTTTAAGGAATTCAATATGAAAGTTACGCTACTACTATTCTCTTGAAGAATCCTCTATTCTCATCCAGAGTATACTAGCACCATTACATTGGGCAATCCATCTCACCCCTTGAGTGGATTAGCAAGGAACTCTTTCACCATTTTCATTCAAAGTTGTAAGAAGAGCTTATTTGTGAGGCTCCAAGAGCCCTCCCTTGGAGTAAGAAGATACTCATAGTCCTCTTTCTTCTTGGTGTTTTCTTTCACTGATATAAACCTTACCATTGGTTACATGGGTCTTATTGTTTCTTTTGTTCTTATGTCCCTATGATCACTAGTTTAGTTGTTATTTTATTTCTTAGTTTAATTCTTAGTTGTTCTTTTATATTTATTTCTCTAACCCTTTTCCTTATAGTTTTCCTACTTAGCAAACCCAACTAAGCTTGAAAGCACCTCTGTTTTTCTCATCTAGGTGGAAAAAGAGGTGCAACAGGGCTCTTTTTCCCAAAACTTCCCTCTTGCACAAAAACTCATCAATTAGCATTCAATCATTTATTCATTACCCATTGTTGTCATTTATAACCAGTTAGATGTGAGCACATATCAACAACATATATTAGCAATATATCATCAACAAGTCATCATCACAATGAACACAAAGAACACAAGATGTATGTACAATTTTCTTTTTATTACGGACTACAATCCTTGGGGTTTATCAGCAACAATTGAATAGAGTACAACTCTGTAAGAGCACCTGCTCTATAATGCAAGACTCAGATTACACACTCAGCACCAACTGAGATGAGGCAACAATCCTCAACAGATATAAATCTGTCAATAGGTACGTGACTTGTCAGTAGTGCATCCCACGTGTGCACGTGCCCTGGCTCACTATAGCCCATGTGTGAACGTGGCTAGTGTATAATGCAACAAGCGTATGCTTGTGAGCAACTAGGGTTTTTATTTTCTTCACATGCTCAGATACTCTGCAACCTGCAATCACTTTCTCTTCTATCTTCTACTATCCAAACTGACCCATATCCAGTCACAACACATCCAAGCTCTCCAATAGCATGCTCATGCTCCACAACAAATCAATATGAATACTATCTCAATCATGTATAAATAACTAGTATAACCTAGCAATCATGTCACTACTGAATCACAAGAGTGTTGCTCACTCCATCAACCAAATCAACCAAATTTAACCACATCATAGAATCCATACCAAAAATGCCCTAAGCATTCATAACATATCAAACAATAGTATCCATCAAGACAATAATGTAGCCATACCAGTGTCTCAGTGATAGATATGAGGCCATAGAATGCAGATCTAGAACCTGCCTCATCATCCAAGAGCATGGCACCAGCTCAAACAAAAATCTCCATGATTTTATCCACTCCATGCTCCCTATACCTAGTCAGCCCATGTGTACAATCACCCTATACACAGCCAGCCCACGTGGACATCAGAAAATAGGGTTTTTTGTGAATCCGAGACTTTTGTCGTCAAGATCTCTGGCATTGCCAAAAATTTGATGCGTCCATGAGATCCTCCTCTCGCTCTCTTCCTCAGAATAGATCTTCAATCATGCTCAAGAGATCCACATCAATAGGATGCTCTCACAAGAAGCTCTCCATCAATACTCCACAAGATATTCACAAGAAGCTCTCCATTGATTCACAAAAGGATTCTCATCACATGTGCATTTTACAAGAGATCCTAGCTTCTTATTTATACTTTCATCTTCTAGGTCACTTAACCCATTTTTAGGTTACTTAACCCATTTCTAGGCCACTTAACCTATTTTCCTTATTTTAGGGTTAACCACTTTCCATGAATACAAAGTTCTCCAATACTTTATCATTTAAATATTCCTTCTTGATTTTGTCACTTTACTTTATCATTTAAATAATCCATCTTGATTTTGTCACTTTACTTTATCATTTAAATAATGATTTCTTCTTTTCAATCACTTTTACTTCTTTGACCTTGGGAGCTTCAAGCCTTCATATGGGGGTCCTCCAACTTCATAAGGCCATAACTCTCAAACCGTGAGGAGTTATGTGACATTCCACATACCACCGGAAATGGCATGACAAGCACTATCCATTTAGGATAGTTTCACCAACAACTTCATTGATCTTCATCTCATTAATATACATGAAAACATGGGTCCTCCAACCATTCTTCTAGGATAACTCAATCTATAAAGAGTCTTACCGTGAGGGATTTCACCATAAGGGGACCACTTTAGAGTTCATCCATTTGTGCACCTTATCAACCATGATAATACAATAATGACTAATCTTTGCATCAATTCACCATTGCATCATATATATCAACTATGCATCATGTATCAATGACAACTCATTGACCCATCTTCATCAATGCATCATATCGATGATCCATAGTTATCAATTGATTTCCACTTGGACATCTATCATTCTCATCAATGCATATTCATTTTTCATCAATCATCAATCAAGCAATTTCTTGACATCAATCAAACCAAACCATTTACATCAATGGCATATGATCCAACAATATCCCAAATAATCAAACCATTGGCATCAATGACACCATGATCCAACAATCTCCCCCTTTAGCATTGATGGCAATACCAACATTGATGTCAACTCCAATTACCAATTATTGATGTCAACATGTAGACAAGCCATGCTCTTCATCAATAGTCAATGTGACTATCTCTCCACATCAATCTCTCCCATCAATAGACATCAATCACATCAATGTGATTATCTCTCCCCCTTTGACATCAATGGCAAAGGGCCA
>ML788623.1:48230-60826 GCA_009831015.1 Picea engelmannii
ATTAGAAGTGGACCCAACCCTAAAATAAGGAAAGTGGGCCAAGTGACCTAGAAGATGTTTTTAAGGAAGCTACTTGGAGAGTATAAATAAGAGGCAAGGCTCTCTCATTTGAATCAAACTTGAGCATATTGAATATCTATATGCATCTTCGGTAACCAAGGATATCTAAACTGGAATTCTGAGTGAATGTGAAGAAAATAAGTCCGAAATGCAAGGAAGGATAAATTATTTTGATAGTACTTTCTAAGGTATGTTATTTACAAGTCATCTCACCATTTTTGCTATAACTTTTTTTCTATAATGATTCAGACCGTGAAATTTCTATGCAAGTTAGAAAACATATCCAAGTATCTTTGGAAAACAATTCATCTTGTGGGTCTCTGTATTTTGGGAGTTACAGTCTATGGAAAATAGGTTTTGTGGCCAGTCCTGAAACTAGTCAAAATCAGGTGTTTCGGGTAAAAACGTCATAACTTCTTCATAATAGATCCAACTTCAGTGAGACCAAATGTGATAGTTAGGTTACTTTCTGTAGTATTCTGTGTAATAGTTTCATATCATTTAATCAAAAATTTTGTGCGGGGAACTCTCTACAAGGTCGCTCTCTAGAATAAGCCAGAATTCAGCAAGATATGTCATTTTTGCTATAACTCCTTTTCTGAGAGGTTCCAAGTAGTGACACTTGGAGGAATTGCATTAAACACACTGAAGAACATTGTGTATCATTTTCATATATATATACATTACAGGTTCAAAGTTATAATTACTTCAAGTTAGGGTTGTTGACTAATCCAAAACTAGACACGTGAGACTAAAGAAATGTTTGATGAAAATGCTAGTCTCTTGTTTTTAAAGTTAAGGAAGGTTTGCAGGAATGTGATCATATACACTAGGTCTATTACAGAGCTACAAATCAGATTTGGATGATGAAATTTATGAGGGCTTTTGGTTGTGGTACATGTTGAGTACATGGTTGAGACAAGTAGTTGGTGAGTTGGTGCACATACATGAGGTGTATATTTGATGATGTTGGTACATATTGATGAATCATAGTTGATGAGTAGTTGACACATGATTGGTACATACTTGGTACATGGTTGAATGCACTTGTTTATGGTACAGGTTGATTACAGGTTGGTGCATGGTTGATGAACTTGTTTATGGTACAAGTTGATGCATGGTTAAGATTTATTGGTATAGGTTTATAGCAGTATATCTAACAGTGATAGTGTGACATTAGTTCCATCATTCTACTTCTACTTCAGGGTGGTAGGATGGGGCAAGGACAGGTGGTTGTAGCCACCTTCCGGTTGCAGCTGAAGAACATTGGGGGTTGTATCCTCCTTCTGGTTGTAGCCAGAGAATTGGGGAGTTGGAGCTTCCCTCAGGTTGTAGCCTGAGAAACTAGGGGGTTGGAGACTCCTTCTAATTGCAACTAGAAAACAAAGG
Source organism: Picea engelmannii (assembly GCA_009831015.1). Classification (NCBI taxonomy): domain Eukaryota; kingdom Viridiplantae; phylum Streptophyta; class Pinopsida; order Pinales; family Pinaceae; genus Picea; species Picea engelmannii. The sequence goes on from ML788623.1 coordinate 49,680, forward strand.
AAGTTGGTGCTTCCAATGAATGTAACTCTTCAATACATATAAGAAAAAGCATTCTGTGGTTTTCTCCCGATTTGGGTTTCCACGTAAAACACTGGTGTACTGTGTATGTGTGTGATTATTTATTTCTTACTACTCATTATTGGATAATAATTCTACATTGATATAACATTTGAAGAAAAAGGATTATAATTATGATATTATTGATTCACCCCCACTCTCAGTAATCCAACAAGTTGATGATGGAGAAAGTTACAGAAGTAGTAGCTGGCATGCTGAGGAAAACTACAGGCACCAAAAGGACACATGGAAAAATAGGAGTTGAGCAACAAAAGGGGATCAAATCAGTTAGAAGCATGATTGGGGCTTCTGGCTAGCCAATATTCCTCGTGCAATTTTGACATGTCGAATACATGCAAGCAGTTAGTATGCTAGTGATCTACGATCTGGGTAAGCCCCACTTTTTCTGCCACGTGTCGGTCTTGGATGGACCCTGCTTCCTGCTACAAAGATCAACAACTCACAATTACTTTGAGAGTTCTTTCTTCAAGCCTTTCCATGCATATATCTTACAATCCTACGAATTAAATCTTTTGAAGTGAGGTATCTTCCTCCACGTATCCTCCATAAGAAGTCTATATATAGTTATATAGTTCTGACAAATTCAGTGGTGGAGGATTTTGAGTCGAATAGCCAACAGGAGTTGGTTGATTAGGTAAGCTTCCTTGAAAAGGATCATTATACTGGAAATTTTTACCCCAAGTAGGATTCATAGAACCTAGATACGGTTGTATGAGATTTGGGGGTACAAAATAATTAACTTGAATATGTTTCCCCCTAGATGGTTTTTCATTACCTTGGAAAGGAAAATTCCAAGATTGACATTGTAATGCAGGTATACTTTTCCCACAAACTGTTACAGGAGAATCCCCCTGCGTACAAGTGGATTTCCTCTTCGATGCTAGACTTCAAACTCCAAGAAAGAAAGTTCTATTATGGACACTGAAATTCCTTTTTATAAAGATAAACTATTAAATAAGAGGAATGAATAATAGTAAATACATTTTTACCGACGTTTGTCCTTGCTCGCTCCAGGCTGATCTTGATCTCCAACTTCTTTTGAAGGTCCTGTGGTACAATGAGAAAAAACAACAATAATTCCTACTCTACTATGATTAGCTTCATAATATATCTACGAAAGAAACAAGTTCATATACACAAACTTTAAAGGAAACAGGCCAAGCATAGATTTATATTAATGAGAACAAAGTGGTGCTTACAGCCATGGATGTAGTGCAACAGTTTCACCAAGATCCATTAGTCCAGAACCTTGCTCCAACAATCCACACACAGAATGTTGATGATCAATGATATCTCCCTTATGAGATCATAAGTTAGATGCTTCACAATGTCCCTCCTTCCTTATGAGATCATAGGTTAGGTTCTTCTCTCAATCTATATCTTTTTCACCATGAGAAGGCCTCCTTATATAAGCTTGGAGAGACCTAATCACTTGATATATCTTTGGGATAAGTTGAGGATTCCTCTCCTTCAATTGTGGATCTTCCCTAAGATCATCCCTTGAATTCGGATTCGAATCCAACCAACTTCAGAGATTGAGGGAATTCTTCCCTGATTTATCTCAACAAACCAAAATTCGCTCAGAAAGGGAAATGCTCTCCCAAAATGGTGCACAGAGTGTTTCAATGCTCCCCCAAAGAAGGATAGGGAGCGTCGGTGCTCCTTGACAGTGGGTAGGGGAGTATTTCCTTCCAAAAATTATTTTTAAGTGGTTTTCTTCATGGAAAATGCTTTGTACTCCTCATCGGATGATTTCTCCTTCTTAAACCAGTCTTTGAAGGTGTCTTAAGTGTCCTTATGATGTCTTTAGAGAAACGACATAGATAATATGGCAGTATGATGTTTACAACACTTGAGACACTTGTGACAAAAAATGAGACACTAGGAATGACGACAATGGGTCACCATTGAAGTGAGTAATTTTGAGGTGTAATACAAACTGGGTTATGGCCTCCAACTTGCAGTTACCCCCCAACTTGAGGTTCATCTCCAACAGGAATATGAAAACCATAAGTGACAAAATTATTGGTTCCTCCAACTTTATTGGATATACTAGGGCTAGGATGATTAGATCCTCCAGGCGAAGGTGGAGGAGGAATGTAAGGCCCCTCAGAGAGAACTTGGGTAGGTGTAGGACCAAAATTTCTAGCAGCATTGTACCCAGGAGGAATGAAAATATTATACCCTCTGGATGGATTCTGGGTAGGATTAGGAATGGAAGTATTCAAAGCATTATACCCAGGGGGAAGTGAAGGATTTGATCTAAGTAGAAGTGGTGTTCCAATAGGATCTTGAGTGAATTGTATTTCCGACAGAAATAGGCATAACTTGTGGGACCATGGTAGAGTTGGCGAGCTGGAGAAGAATAATCGAGTGGGAACCAACCAATAATTGGTTTGAAACTGTGACGACATTACTGGTTGTGTCAGTAAAATGATCTAAAGGTACTATATAAATAGTGGAAATCACAGGATTTTTTGATGCCATAGGTTGATTAGGACTCATTCCTAGTTTATCAAAAATATTGTGTCCTGAAAAAATCCTCCAAAAAGAACGGACAGGGACAGAGCTAGGATTAAAAATTCTAGTAGTATGAACCGGAGTTCTAAACAACTCACCTTGAAAAAGAGGATCGTCTACACTAGACTCTGTGTGAGGTCTAGTAGGTATTTCAATATACTCTTCAAAAGCAATGTCTCTCGATGAATTTATCCAGAGAAAATGTGGATCTTGTACAACACTCAATAACGTATTTACGAGAAGTATTGACTCCTCTAATGGAGTAGAACTTCCAATATTAGAGGCTACGTCATTATTGACTTCTCTTTCTGGAGAACCCTCTAGTGAGTTAGGAAGAAAAGGAACATAATCTTCTGGATCTTCTTGAGGTAACCCTTGCATCCTACATGAATGGTGAGGGCCTATGTTGGTTGCACCAAATAAAGAACGAAACAAATCTATGGCCAACTAGAGAAACAAACAACACTCACTAATAAAATCTAGAAATCAAACATGCAAAAAAACCTTCTTATTTCAAAGTCACTAATTGGTGATGAAATCCAATGTCGTGAAATCAAGACAAGAAGGGGCTAGGATAAAGCGGATGGAAACTTTACATTAACGACTTGCTTAACGAACTTACACCCCAATGCAAGCTCCCACACATAATCATGGGTATACCCTCCAAGGAGCCTGAGTGAGTTTGGACAACGTCGATTCCATGTACCATGAGGAATTCCCATCCACATTCACCTCATGTAAAGACCCTAAAGAGATAGGCCACTAAGGTTAATGTTATCATTGAAATTTCATCTACAACATCGCATGAAAATGGTTACAAAAATATAGCCTCTCCAAACACCTATTAGTTCACCTACAACACCAAAAATGCATTTCCAAGGGGAAAAAACTATACAACTGGTCAAAAAATAGACATGCGTTGAAGCACTAAAGGAAGCATGCATACAGTGCGTGGGCCAAAGAAGCTCGTAGAGCGCACAATGCACCATATGCACGACTGTGTACAAGAAAATTTTCACACTCCTATGAAAGACACATTTATGGTTCCTGTTAGCCCCTCGCCCACTTCTGGACCAGCTCCCAACTTGATTTGACCCTCAAATCCGAGCTAAATGTGAATGGGGGGTTGGTCAAAGACCTAATGGTTCCCTAAAAGGCCCCTTGTCCACACTAAGAACTAGTTGGATATTGCCTCAAATACATGCTATAAATGGAGGCCATGGGTGCACTAAGAATTTAAGAATACTCATAGTATTTTTATGCTACCTCTATCCTCCCTCAAGAAACCTCTTTTCTTATTGGATCATTCTAGCAACATCTCAATAAGTTATTCACCTTACCTCTTGAGGGAATAGGCTTGGATTTCTTCACCATTTTCTTTCTAGTTTATCATTGTAAGAAGAACTCTCAAATAGGGGACTCAAGAACCCTCCCAAGGAGGAAGAGCGGATCCATAAGTCATTTATCTACGGTGTTTTCCAACTAATATAGTTAACCATTGGTGGCATAATCATTGGTCATTTGGTTGATTGATTTTGGTTCAAAGTTTCTTATGCATTTTAGTTTTATTTCCTTAATTATTTTTTTTGTTGTTTCTAGTTTAGTTGTTTGTTTATTTCATGTGCATGGATTTTTAAATTCATACACTAACCTTTGTCTTGTCTAGCAAGCCCAACTAGACTTGTAAGTGCCCTTGTTTTTCTCACCCAAGTGACAAAACGAACACAACAGATTGGTGACCATACTAGGGAGAAGGTATCAATTTCCTCCCTATTTGGGTTGTTTAAGCACTTATTTTTGAATCATTTGCCTTGCCAGGATCATAACCGGCCTAGCCTTGCCTGTCAAGAGCTAATTTTGGAGCTGGACGAGGAGAATTCCACTTAAAATCCCACGCCCCCCCCCACCCCGATGCGTATCAAAACATGTGTGGGTGTTCCATCCCATAGACGCACATTCTGAGCATTGTGTGCCAACAACACTTCATTTCTCTGCGCATTGTGCACCAAAAGGTCTTTAGTTCTCTGTGCGTTGTGTGCCCATTGTGCCTATGTCTAAATTGTAACATATGCATCTGTCCAGAATTCCAAAATTGTAAGATTTTTTTATGATGATTTGAGGCTCCTAGCCTTCAAAATATTTCTTTTATGCAATTTGTAAATGCACTACACTTAGATTCCTTTCCCACATGAAAGGTTATTCAAAACATAGGCACTTAGGGGGTTAAAAAGAACCATATCCTCCCTCTTTTTTCTTTGGTTTCCACATGGATGGATTGTTTTGATTGTAAAAGTTAAGTTAAGATTATTTACTATCGCATATAAAAACACTTGCATTGGGACCAGAAATCAAACTTTAATCATTGATTATGCTCTTCTCTCGCACCATAGAGCGATCTTGAGAATCAAAAAAGTGATTAAGGGGACATTTCATCTCCCTTAAAAAAATCTTTAGGAAAGGACAAAGCCCCCCTAGGGCTCCTCTTAGTTTCTTTTCAAAACATCTTAAATTTGTAAGGGCCCATACATTCCCACATGTTGCAAAGTTAGGATATTTTTTGAAATTACTTTCTTAGTTTACATCACTAGGAGAGTTTAAAGATCAAAGTGACAGGCCCATACATTCCCACATGCTTGCAATCTAGGATAGTTTTTCAAAGATTTCTTAGAATAAACCACATTATGGAGTTTAAAGGATTGGTAAGGACCCATATGTCCACATGTTAGTTCTTTAGGGATTTTAAAATTCCATAAGGTTGTACCAATGACATCTAGTGAGATAGGTGATCAATATTTGTAAGGACCACAGGAAGTCCACATGTTGCAAATTGACACCTAACTTATTAAAATTTGGCACATTTTTTCACTTTCTCACACACAAAGTCACTCCTCACTCACATAATTTCATCTTGAATTGTGGAGGTTGAACTAAGTTTCCTCCAAAGAGATTTTGAAACGTCCCACTGTTTCTTGAAGAAATTATCTACACCCACTTAATTCAAATGAGATTGGTTCACACCCCCAATCTATCAACCAACCGCATCTAAATTTTTTTCTAAAAACTCACTAATTTTTCCTCCACATGACATGCCAAAAGAATTTTTTTATTCTAGGTAGGAGCTCAGGGGTAGGAATCCAAATAACACCCCATTATTTGGTTCTCACATCTTCAAACATTAGAATTTGACAAATAAGGAACTTTAAAATCCTCCAAGTCAAGTGTTCCTAAAACCATAAGGCAAGGATATACCCATGAAGGGTCAAAGGCTGAGGTCTGGTTTTTCTTTGAGTCCCCCCTTGAGTCGTCCAACTCTTGGAAGAGATTCAGCCCGCGACCCATTTCTGAGGCCAAAAATCTAAATGTCGCACTTTGACTGAGGTACCTAGTGACCAAATTTAGAACATATACCCAGGTAGCAATTATGGGTTGCATTTTCACCTTGATCGGATTTTGTGTGGCTATTGGGAAATATCACCAGCTCTTTTGGGATATGCACCCTCTACCCCTCATTATAACTGATTGTTTCATCCTTCACTAGTTCCTCTTTCAGTGGCTTCAGACCCCACTGTTGAGTTCTATTGGAAGGTCCAATGATATTTGAGAGGAAGGACGTTACGTATTTTTAGGACACGAGAATTTGTTCTCTTTGTTCTCCCACGTGGAAAAAATACACCTACCCACATGTATGCTTCTTTTCAATTGATTTATGTATGATGCTCATTTGATTACATACGATTATGAGATATATTGTGAAGGTCCAAATTATACAAGTCTCTTATTCATTTATTGCTCTCATCACCATTTGAACACATTCACTTTGCTATTCGAACATCATAGGGGACCCACATAATCCCTATTGTTCTAGATGCTTTCAGAATATCCCTCCTATCCTAGGAGGAACTCCCAGTCTTGCCAACCCACCAGCTCAACCATCTCACACTCCTGTGATTGCCAATATTTTAGTACAATATTTTCTTAGTTCCACTTTACTTTGGTCCAATTCCCAAGGCCATCCATCCAATAGCTCTTCTTCTTCTCAAGGGATAAGTACAACCCCACAAAAACCCCCTCAAGGGTCAGGTACACAACCTACTCACACCATGCCTAGAACTAATCCTCCACCGCCACCCCCCATACCATGTTGGCATAGGGGTAGACCTAGGGTTCAATGCTACAACAACGCACCAACAAAACCCTAAATATCGTCCCTTTCGGTAACACCTATGAAGCAGATGAAGTCTCACCTGAGGTAGAGGCAGGGGTGGTTGCAGGACTCAAGTGTCTGCAACCTTAGCTGGGACACAAAACTGTGATTATAATACTTAATAGAGCACTTAGCATCAACAGTTCATAAATATTCAACCAATAACTATTGTGCAGATATAACAAAGCATCACATCATTCACTCAAATCTGATGTATTTAAGCACTTTATCATAAACAGACAAGTTATATCTAGCAGATCAAGCACTAAGAACCTTCATATAGGTCAGATATAACATTCTTACACATCATTAGCACAAATCATCAACATATTTATCTATCTCTATCAAAGCACTTAGCAAGAGAAGTTATAAACACATCAAGACAAGAACAAAGAGGAACAACATTGTGTTTACATGGATCACCCCCACCCCAGGGCTACATCCACCAACTCTTCTCCTTTATTGTCTTCAGTCAATCGGTTACAAGCACAGAGCCTCAAAAACCTACTTCTCCTAGGACAGGAGATCTGCGCACCTCACTAGATCCTCCTTCCTTACATTACAACACAAAGCACTTCACAGCCTGTTATAATACCTTGCACCTGGCTCTACAAGTCTTTCCCAGTATGAACAGAGCATCTACAAACCATACTTGCACTTATAACTTAGATTATCAGCCTTACATCACATAGATCATATCCTCCTTCTCTATATTGCCTAGACATCTATATATACATTACAAAGTAGGCATAAACATGGGTAAACCCATGGGTCAACATCCCATGCCCGTTACATAATCCAAAAAACCCAAAAAGGACCCAAAAAAGGGGCCGAGATCTGTGATCTCCGCTTCGTCTTGCGCTCCTCCTTCGACAGGCTTTCGAAGTCTAAAAATAGGTCAATCTTGACCAGATCCATCAAAAATTGGTCAAGGGAAAACATGCGTCCCTCAATATCCCAGATTTGAGTAAAATCACAAATTCCCTATATTGCATGACCCCACATGGCCCAATATGCCAACCAAACTACCTTCAGACATTCCCAATTTTGAAGAAAAATCGGGGGAAGATCCCACCAACCACGTCATGACCTTCCACTTATGGTGCTCTTCAAACAACATCATGGATGAATCCGTCCACTTAAGGTTATTTCAACGCATGCTCACTAGTCCATCAGCCAAATGGTATGTGGACGAAACATCAGTGTCCCATGTGACTTTTGAATCCTTGGCCAAAACATTTTTTACCTTCTTTCAACTACCAGTTTGTCATGACAATGGTTTAGAGATTCTCTCTGAGTGTAAACAAATCTCAGCCATGCATATCACTGACCACATTCACGAATGGCGTCGGCGATGTAGTTTATGCAAAGCCAAAACCACCAAAGAACAACGCCTCGATTGGTTTCTAAGATCACTCGTCTCTATCCTTGCCAAAGATGTGGCCTCCACCTTCCAAAAAAATGAAGAGGAAGCCATCAACAAGGCTCAACAATACAACCTCATTTATGCTTGGTTGGGTTACTTATACACAGTAATACCTGACGCATTGAGACCCATACCATTCATCCAGAACAACCCTAGGACATCTCAAGCGACAAATGGATTGATTGGTACCACAACGCACCATAATCCGTGCATACAACCACCACCCATGTATGGTACACCCCAATATCTGCCAATGTATGGAGGTCCATCTTACTACCCTCCTCCCCCTTACCAATAGCCATATCCTATGCCCCCCCCTCCACCCTTGAGTGGACCCTTATTGGCACCCATGATGTGCCCAACTTCTCAGCCAAGTTCTGGTACCCCCTCTACCTTATCTTATAACCTGGGAACTAGTGAAAGAGCTACACCTTCCTGGTCCTCCATATCTAATCGCTCCTCCACAAGGACAACCACACATTGGTGTTAACTTTTTCCATCCCTCTCCCATTCAACAATTTCAAAATTTTGAACAAATGAATATGGAAAATCCATCCCATCAATCAAATAATGCCAAAAATAAAGGGAAAATCTGAAAGAATAATAACCCAGGACCAGGGGGAAATAACCCCAACAAAACCAACCTGCTAGGGGAAACCAGAACCAGGGTAACTAGAACCCCCAAGGGGACAATAAAAACAAACGCCAAGGGAGAAACAGCAATAACAACCTCCAAAAAAACTTCCCTTGTGTTGTTTGTGGTGAGCATGGCCATTACACTCACCATTGCCCCCAAATTTTTGACTTCAAATGGATGAAAGATTCCATGAATGCACCACGTCCTCCAGCACTGCCTGCCCCTTAGCGGGTCCCACAACAATATTTTCAAAAACCACCCTCGCCTATGATGAAAAACCCTATTCCACACCACAGTGTGATGAATACCCAATAGGATATGAATCCTACTCCACCACAGATAGGACAATATCCAAACCCTAGAAATCCGGCAGATCGCAATATCCTTCTAACTAGCGAAGAAGCAATTCTTTTGCAAACACGTAGTCATCAATACAGCACGCCCCCTGAATCTACTCCTACCACTTCATAAGAAGTTCCACATACAGATGAACACCCTTGATGATTCCATGCCCTAACATTGAACCCACCATTCATATCCCTCGCATCCTGTTATGACAGAATGTCAACAACCCTCAGGCTAGGGCAGCACACAATTACAGTCAGGTTGATGACTTGGTGCAATATCATGCAACCATGTCAGTATTAGAGGTCCTCCAAACCTATCCAACTCAACAGAAATCCTTACTATCTACCTTGGGTGTTGTCGACCCAACTGATACTAGGCTCATCACATTTAATCTAGATTGTGGGGAACCTCATCTCCCCTCTTTGGTAGCTTTCCAGATACCAGTCAAGATTCGAAACATCACAGTTCATCGATGTATCATTGATGAATGTGCATCCACATGCATCATGTACAAAATTGTATGGAAGAAACTTGGCTCCCCTGAGATAATACCATCCGCCATCACTTTGAGAGCTTATGATGGATGACCATCCTCTCTTGAAGGGCTCTTTCAAAATATCCCCACTGAACTTGGAGGCAAAACCATCCTTATCGACATTGAGGTTATCGACACCTCGCTCGATTACAACATCTTGTTTGGACGTAGCTACATGTATGCTATGAAGGCAGTGGCATCTTCTGTATTTCAAATGTTGATGTTTCCCCACAATGGGAAAATCATCAAAATCGACCAAGTTTCACATTACAAGCCTAACCAATTCTCCAAAATCGACAACATCTTACCTCTTTTTCGCACTAGTTCCGATGCATATCCACTCATGGATATGGGCCCTATAATTTTCAAAGACCCATCCTTTTTGGGGGCATACTATGGAGCACCACTGCACATACACCCCTCAGTACAAGTTTGTGTCATATCTTCTAATGGAACTAAAACTGGAGATACCATTCCTCCCACTGATAATTTTTCACCACTCGACATCCCACCAGTTGACGAAATTCTACCTCAAAAATTACCTGAGAACCCTACGACACCACCTACCCAGGATTTCACCCTTCCCCAAGGGAAAAACCTGGTTTGGGAAACAATCCCCCAAGCCATTACTCAAATTCCCTTCTTCTACCCCCCACTGGGAGTACAATCTTTCCAGGTAGCCAAAACACTTACCCTTCCCAACATGGTTCTCACCATTCCGGTATGTTAAGAACCAAATATCAATATAGCATAGGAAAACCTCAGAAAAACTATTCAACACCTTGAAAAAGAGATAATTTCAGAGAATAAGCCTCTTCGAGGGGGAAACCTCCTTTTACCCCACATAAATGTTCAAGTACAAGATGATTCAAAATGAAAATGTCTCCTTGGTATATATAGGAGACTAGGAGGTATAATTACAACTAATGGCCTAAAGTCGACATAAATAAAATAACATTACTAATATAATATGCCCCAATTAAGGGGTAATGAGCCAATATTAGGGCTTAACATGCCCCTCCCCTTGAGACAAGTGTTGTCCGCAACACTTGAGTACCTCTAGATTCTTCTGTATAAAAGACTCATCTTCCCATGTGGAATCTTCAGTCGGTAGTTTCCTCCATTTAATGAGATACTCTAAAATGGATCTATTCATCAACTAGTGAATTCTTGTGGCAGTGATGGCTTCAGGCTCCAATATGATTTTTCCTTCCTCGTCAAGTTCTAGAAATATAGTTTGAACTGGGATCTTGTTGACTATAACCTTCTTTAAGCATGAAACATGGAAAATTGGGTGTACTCGTGAAGATGCAGGCAACTCCAATTTGTATTCCATAGTACCAATCTTTTGCAACACCTTATAAGGTCCATAGTACTTTGGTGATAATTTATTATCCTT
>ML788623.1:69807-99921 GCA_009831015.1 Picea engelmannii
GAAAATGTCTCCTTGGTATATATAGGAGACTAGGAGGTATAATTACAACTAATGGCCTAAAGCCGACATAAATAAAATAACATTACTAATATAATATGCCCCAATTAAGGGGTAATGAGCCAATATTAGGGCTTAACAACTACAGATACACCCCTCAGCACAAGTTTGTGTCATATCTTCTAATGGAACTAAAACTGGAGATAACATTCCTCCCACTGATAATTTTCCACCCCTTGACGTCCCACTAGTTGACGAAATTTTACCTCATGAATTACTTGAGAACCCTACGACACCACCTACCCTGGATTTCACCCTTCCCCAGGGGAAAAAACTGGTTTGGGAAACAATCCCCCAAGCCATTACTCAAACTCCCTTCTTCTACCCCCCACAGGGAGTACAAGCTTTCCAGGTAGTCGCAACACTTACCCCTCCCAACATAGTTCTCGCCATTCTGGTATGCTATCTACACCCACCCTCTATGGTTCCTCAACCATCCCTCCCTCCCCAAACAGAGGGAATCTCGATGCATATTCTAGTACTAACTCCAACCACACCACCCTCACCCCCACTTGCCAGCACCACTACGACGGTTGGGGCCAGATGGAAGAAGAAAGATTCCACCACTCCAATTCCTCCCCGAGTTGAACCTCCTTGCGAACTATGCAAAAGAGAGGGACACCCCACTAATCGATGTCCCTCCCTTCTCGAGTTATGCAATTTGATCCAACTCCCCCAATAAACCACATCACTTGTCGCTTCACCAAACACACCTAGTACTACCACAATGTCCCCTACTACACGCATTAAAGGGTTGTGAACTGAGTTCACATGTGCCATATGTTACGAGTATGGTCACTATATTCATCATTGCCCAGCTTTACCTCATTTTCGACAGATGTTGACGATAGTACGTCAAATCTTTCAGCAAGATCCCTCTCCACCCACGTCATTGTGTACCCACGTCACCGACATCCATTATGTCATGACTTTAGTCAATGAATAGATGATGTGCTCTTGCTCTCTTTCTAACTCACTTGATCATTTCACATACCAGTGTCCTTTGATCATTGAATATAGGCATCGTCACATAACCCTTGTTCAAAACCATTCAACCACCTCACCTACAATGATTCAAATGAGTCTCCCTATCTCTTCTCCAGATACTATGCACATCACCTCCCTTGAACCTGAGTCACTTCCCACCCCTCCATGGTTCATGGATAGAATGTTTGAGGATTTTCCCCCAAATCCTCTCAATTCACTAGTTCATTTCCACCAGGAAATCTTACCCCCGACCATAGTTTACAACCCATGGTGTCTGGAAATTTGGTTTACGTCAAGCATTCCATCAAACCCTAGTTTTGATACCCCCTCTACGTCTTCACCACCTGAATACAATCACACAGTGACAATCACTAATGTTACTTCCTCAGATCCCCTATATTCCCGCATTTTCTATTGCGACGAAGATATCCTGGAGGAACTAACTACCCCCAATTTCCCATGGAACCCGCTCCATCACAGAGCACTCTTTCTCTCACAAGAAGCCTTCTCCCCTCCTATCCAATCCTCCATATGTGCAATCGAAACCAAGGATTCCATTCCTTCAGGGAATATAGATTGGTTCAACCACCTTATCCCTGCCCTTGATGCTTTTGAAGAAGGAAACATGGCCAACATTTCCCCCACTGTCAAAATTGACATTTCCATCAAACCAAGAATCATAGAGGAAATCAGCATTGGCACTGCATGCTCCCCTAGGGAACTCAGAGCTTACAAAACTCTCTTTTAGGAATACTGGTATATTTTTTCCTGGTCCTATAGAGAGATGCCCGACCTCGATCCTTCTATCGTCAAACATCGCATTGACACATGGCCAGATATCACCCCAGTACATCAAAATAAATGCCCACTTCACCCATCCAAATCCACGGCTATCAAAGCCAAAATTGACAAGTTATGCACTGCAGGATTCATCTACCCCATCGTGTATACCTCATGGGTCTCCAACCCCATCCCTGTTAACAAAAAATAGGGCACTATTCGTGTCTGCACCAACTTTCGTGATCTGAACCATGCTTGTTCCAAAGACAACTTCCCAACCCCTTTCATCGACCAAATTATCGATGATTGTTTCAGCCACGAGGCCTTGTCCTTCATGAACAGGTTCTTCGACTACAATCAAATCCAAATCCATCCAGCAGATCAGTACAAAACTGCATTTACCACCCCGTGGGGTACTTTTTCTTATCGTGTCATGCCTTTTTCACTCAAAAATGTAGGTGCTACGTTCCAACAGGCCATGACTTATGTTTTCCATGATCTTGCTGCATAATCCTCACTTACTTTGATGACCTCACCGCTCAATCCAAGAAATCAACTCATCATTTAGATGACTTACAAGTTGTCTTTCAACGATGTCGCCAATACAATATCTGCTTGATCCCCCTCAAATGTGTATTTTTAATCATCGTCGCATGCTTCCTTGGGTTCATCATTTCCCAACACAACATCATAGTGGATCCCCTCAAGGTCCAAGCTATCACAGAAATTCCACGACCTATAAATTTGCACCAACTATAGAGCCTACAAGGAAAAGAAAATTTTTTACGACACTTTGTCCCAGATTATGCCACTCGCATGCATGGTTTCCTTTGCTTACTACATCATGATATCCCATTTCGATGCGATGAACATGCCCAAACCACTTTTGATTATTTAAAATCAATGCTCTCCAATGCCCCCTTGATTAGTCTGCATGACTATGATCATGATTACGTCCTCTACTTGTCGGCCTCAGCCGTCTCAGTAACATGAGTTCTCATTCAACTAGGGGATGATGGTTGCAAGCATGTTATTTACTACATCAGTAAAAATATTTCAGGACCACCCTTAAAGTACAATCATGAGGAGAAACTATCCCACGTAGTTGTCCTTGTAGTCTAGAAACTGCTTCATTATATCTTTCTTCACACTACCAAAGTCGCGGTAGATTCCAACCCCATGCAGTACTTGCTTGTTCAATGGAAAATTAATGGAAAATTTGCCTGATGGATCATAATCCTTCAGGAGTATGACCTAGATTTTTCAACTCCCAAAAGCAAGAAATCACTTGTTCTCACCAAACTCATCATAGCGTTCCCCTCAGATGCTGCAAGTTCACCCGTCAATATGGATTTCCCCGATGAACACCTCTTCTACATCCCCTCATACGACCCTTGGTATGGAGACCTTCTTGTCTACCTTCGGACACAGAAGTTTGGGTCTCATCTCTCTCGAGATTATCATCGATGCATTCGCTATCAGGCCCCTTGATACCTCCTCATCAGTGACATTTTGTATCTATGAGGGGTCGACACCATACTACGTCGATGTTTGACCATCAACGAAGCAGACCGAGTATTGAATGATTTCCATAGTGGCGCTTGTGGTGGCCATCTCTCAGGGATTTCAACCGACCAAAAAATCATTCGAGAAGGATACTTCTAGCCCAAACTATTTCATGACTACATCCATGCTATCAACCGATGCGAAAAATACCAGCTTTATGAAAACAAAGAGCGAGTGCCACCCACTCTTCTCCATCCAGTCATCCTTGCCAACCCCTTTTGAAAATGGGGCATATACTTCATGACTTGGGACCCTCCATATAGAAATGGACACAAGTACATCATCGTGGTAGTAGATTACTTTACCAAATGGGCTAAATCCATGCCTGCCTTCAACAACACTTCTGACATAGTAGCATTTTTTTTCTTCAACCACGTCATTACCCGTTTCAAATTTCCACTACGGTTAGTCTTCGATCATGGTAAACACTTTGAGAATGAGATATTCGTTGAAATCTCCTCAAGGTTAGTCTTCTCCCACGAGTTTGCCTCCCCATACTAACTTGATTCCAACAGACAAGTCGAGTTTGTTAACAAAGTCCTCAAAACCATGTTGCAACGCACTGCCAACAAACATAAGACCAACTCGCATAATATGTTGTTTTCAACATTATGGTCTTATCACATGGCAGTCCAAACTACCATCGTTTTTACACTGTTTCATCTCATCCATGGGATTGAATCCACCCTCCCCATCGAGTGATAAATTCCCACATTGTGCACCATCATGGAGTTATTACCTTACACTTCTCTAATGGAGTAGCGCTTGATGAACCTAGAGTCACTGGATGAAGATCGTTGGTCTTCCTTATAGAACAATGAGGTAGCTAAGAAGCGGTTGAAGGCCACCTTTGATCGCCATGTCAACCTTCACTTGTGTTAGCGATTAAAATGTTTTGTATTTTTATGCAAACAAATATTGGTCCAATTACCTCACAGGCCCAATCTCCAGTTAAAGAACCGAGCCAAGCATGTGCAATACAACACAAGTCATCCAAGACCGAGTGCCAAAGCACCAGGCATCAAGACAAATGGAGGAGGAACTCACAAGGAGGCCCAAAAAGACTGCACTACACAATGACAAGATTTGCATCCATCGGTCTATGTTAACAACAAAGTATAGACTCACCGGAGCAATGTAGGATATTTCCCATATGCAAATAAAAAACGCAGCATCAAGAATCTATCCAGCACTGAATAAAACCATTCCATAGGCCAGCTCTGATGAACAAGAACTATGGCCACAATGTAAGAGGAGAAAACTCATATTGATAGCACGAGGGTGTCTGTTCCATGCTCTGGGATGCACAAATGTCAAGCTCACTTTGAGTTTATTTTCCAGATGTTAATATTTAGAAAATCGCCAAAGATATGACAACTGCCCATTCGAAGCTTCTGTGTGCCAAACTGATGAGAAAATACAGAGGTTTATTCCACTTCTGAGATTAATCGCATTGCTCGATTTGCCTTTGAGATTTCCAGAAAACGGCGTTGGAAAATTTGCTTGGTTGAACAGGCCAATGTGTTGGAGTCTTCACAACTTTGGAGGGAGACAGTAACAATAGTTGGTAGTCACTATTTTGATATTCGACTGTCTCACATGTAGGTTGACAATGCTGCAATGCAGCTGATTTGGGATCCAAAGCAGTTTGATACAAACGTGACCAACAATATTTTTGGCGACATTTTGTCAGATGAAGCATCTATGCTAACTGGAAGTATTGGAATGCTTCCATCTGCCAGTGTTGGCGAATCTGGGCCAGGGGTTTTTGAACCTATGCATTGGTTCGGATCTAGATATTGCTCGCCTGGACAAAGAAAATCCCTTAGCCATGGTTCTCAGTGCAACAATGCTTTTGAAGTATGGCCTTGGTGAATAATATGCAGCAAGTCGCATTGAGAACATGGCCTGGATAAGGGGTATCATACAGGTGACCTGATGTCTCCTAGAAAGACCACATGAGGACTGACATGAGACTTGTTTGGGAAGAACCTCTTTGGTCCAGTATTGCCCATCATTAGGATCAACCCTATTGAAGAAGGAATTCATCATTGTAATGCCAACAATTTTGGACTTCAGGGATGTATATTCACAAAATACATCAACAAAGTAATCATGATAAGCGATGCCATTGGAATTTTTCTACAAGTCATTGGTTCCGTGAAGAAAATTGGAGATTTGGCTGAAATTTGTAAACATTGAGTTTGCCTATGAGACCTCTCGGATGAGGAATTTAATAGTCTTATGGATATGCATGCAACTGGTCTCCTCTCTTGGCTTGTTGATGTTATAAGGCACTTAAAGTTACTCTGCCTTGTGATGGTCAGAGGAAATAGAGTAGAGAATGTTAACACAATCCCACAAGTTGTTCTGATATATGCTATGGAACTCAAACCTTATATTGAAGAGCCTGCACTCTTAGGAAGGACAATTTGATTTGTGTGAGTCTATAAAATTGTTTGGGCATCTATCTCTATCAACAAACAGGTAAGATATCAAAGATTTGTGCTCTTCGAAGGGTAACATAAGTGGAAATTTTTTCTTCAAAAGTATGAGTCTAGTTATGTTCAATAGATTTTTTCCTAGTCTGAAAACTAGGGCACAACTAGAAGAACGAGTCGATCTGAATAGATTTAATAAAGATAGTGAAAGATGTGTTATTCCTATGCATAGAAAGAATTTTTGGAATAACAAGTGGATGCAGGAACCTAGAAATCATTGTTGCATATTGTAGGTCCATCACTGTGACCCCAGTGCGCAGTACAGGAAGGGTTACGGATCATTTAAAAAAAAGAGAGGATTGACACTGTGTTATAATTGTAGAAGACCGGGACATCTTGCTAAGGAATTCCCTGGTATAGGTCCTATTTGTCTCTAGAATGATTTCCAAAGTTGAAAAGATGAACATAAGACAAGAAAACTATGAAGGAGGTCAAAGGATTGAGGATATGTTATAAAACTAGAAAGAATCAGAGACTATGTTATTATAGTTGAAAGAAACACTAAATGATCATAGAGACATCAGTTTATTAGAGATATTCAAAGAGAAGCAATGCATAGAAACAGGAATAGGAGACTTCGACATAGACTGTGTCTTGGATGAGGACACATAGGTGAATATTATGCCAGAAAGCACTTGGGAAATTTTGGGAAAGCCTGCTATAGTACCTTCATTGGGAAAGATAGGTTTGTTTAAAGAAAACATGATAGCACTATGTGGAAGAGTTACTAATGTACCTATGATTTCCCATGGAACATCGACCGAAGAAGAATTTGAAGTCATTAAGTTTGTTGAGAACATCACTCCTTTTGCACTTTTGTTAGGAAGGAACTAGATTGAGAAAGATCATATACGAAGGAAAGAAGAGGAGGAAGCCACAGAACAGAAAAAGAAAGAATTAAGGGACGTCATGACTAGAAAAATAAAGCAACTAATAGAAGAACAAGAGAATAAGTTGAAGAAATAGAGGTCCAGAGAACTAGCTATCGAAGCTGGAAGAACAAAATAAAGTTTAAAGAACCTGTCCATACAGGAAATATGTGCATTCACCCTAGAAATAGTAAGAGAATAGGTATTACCATTGAAACCTTTGGAAGACCCTTGGTAGTACGAATTTACTACGCTAAGGGAAGAAAAGAATAAGAATGGAAAGATGAATCTAGAGATTCAAATTACAGGAAAGAAGGCCAGAAAGTTCAGTAAGAAGAAAGCAAAATTAGAAAAAATACGGGAAGTCCCAAAAAAGACTTCGGAGAAAGAAGGTTTGCAGAACTTGAACCTCGTCGGAATAGAAAAACCGCACAGAATGGGACTTCGCCACGACAAAGCTATATGACCGTTGGAGGCATCCCAACCATTAGAACGATGCTCCAGAATGGCTAGAAACACAGTTATTAACAGAAAGATCGTCGTTGGACCGCTAAGACCACGCCATAACGGATGAATGTGCATTGATGGACGTATTCATACCCGTTGAAGGAATTTGTTATGACGTTGCTTATTTAACTTGTTGGATGTTCCACCGGGACCAATTTTTGCAAACTGAGATATCCGCGCTAACAGAGAACTGATTGCATACCATGTTGTGTTGTCTAGACCTTGCCATTTATTTAATTACCTTGTTTGTCCATTTTCCTACCCGATTTATTTTATTTCAAGTGTGAATGTTGGGTGAACATAGCACAGTAGAGAAGTCTGTGGAGGAACTCCTCATGGATCTCATAACTAAGAAAATCATGTATGTAGGAATATAGCAATCATCGACTGGAAGACTATAAGAATCCCCATCGATTGGACAACCTTCTGGTCGCGCCACTAAGAAACGAAGAAAGCACAAGGATGATCTGGCTAACGCGAAGTAGACCCTATCGGTCTTTCCAGACTACATCCCATGTTTAAATGGCACAGTGAACTGTGACAGTGTCCCACATGACTTTGAGTACACTCTCATCATTGCGTACCTCTTGAAGGGGATATGTGCAGTTGGACCCCAGTTGGGACTGATCCCATCTCTCAAGATTAGCAAATTTAACCTCGGAGACCGAAAGAACTATGCGATGCTCACACTGCATAGGTACCTAATGAAGATGACTAGAAAGAAGGCCAAGATAGTTCCTCAACCATGGATTAAGGAGTTCAGGCACTCCATGATATTGAACGTAATGAAGATCCCCCACTTTGGTAGACATCATGAGGTTAACTCTTGCGTTAAACTCCTCCTGTCGTGCTACCATGGAGGGTATCTATGGCTTGACATGTGTTTCATTGTGGATTTGGCGCTGATCCACCTGATCAATAGACTAAGCATGCAGGGACCGGACCCTCACCATTTCTACCCAGGGAAGATGGCATATTGCTCCCTGGCACAACGAATAAAGGTAGCCTATGGTGATGTAGAGAAGGGAAAGAAAGGCTATAAGGTAGCCTCCATAATGGATGGTTTAGTGCACCTAGCTTGTCAGTTGATTGCTGGAAAGATCATCCAAAAGAACCGTCTGACATAATTCATAGGGTTCGTAGTCAACCTTGCAGGGAAGTGTGTCGAAGGGATGCAGATGAACTAGGCGAGTTACCTCATCAACGAGTTGGAGAAGGACTATCACAAAGATAAGGATCAAGGATACGAAGTCCAATTCATTTGGTTACTAGTGCTCATTGCATTTGTTGCTTGGAAGATGCTGGAAGGAGCAACATTTCCTGAAGTCGATCCATCAGAACCATTGGCCACAAGGTTCGCTACCTTGTGGTATACGAATGATATGGTGAAGCAGTGGAAGTCGAATGTTGTCTTCCATACTTATTACCTACAGTTGAAGTATGGCATTGAATCCTTTCCGCTGATGACCCCGAATACACTCCATCGATACAGGCCACTAGTGAAGTTCTGCGCATACCGACACTTCATCTACATCACCGCGCGCGGGGATGAAAATAAGGAGGAGCTATAGTCATACTATAAGTTGACTGAGGAAGACATGGAAGAGATCACTAATGAATGGCCAGCATAATTCCTTGTACCAGTGGATGATGCAGAACTCTCTGACCCCGATATCATCAGAAGCCCATTAGTCACTCGAGTCGAACATGATGGATAGAGAAGTGCCAAGAAAAATAAGAAAAAGGACGAAGTCCAAGACACAGAAAGTGATGAGAAGGACAACGCATCTGATCCAGATTTTATGAGAAGAATGAAATGACTATAGATTATTAATAGGTGCTTAACACAAAATAACAGAGATACAGTAAACTTGGTTTTCTATTCAATAAGGAAATAAGTTGAAACTGTAAAATGCAGTGGAAACAAGCTTGCTGGAATGGTGGTGGCTTATCTCTAAGAAGAGATGTGACGGTTGCGCTCATTCGCAAGAAGATGATTACAATGATGCTCTGAAGGCCTTTTTACAATAAATAGGAATGCCAAAAACCATAGGCATCCAAAAACCTAACCCTAGGAGATGAAGCGCCAAAAGTCATGTGGGCCCCATCTGGGTAAGTTAGTACATCAACTTCTCGAGGTCGTAACTTGTGCATACGATCTCCGTTTTAGGTGTATGATAGCTCATTGGAAATGTATTATCGAGGAGATTCATTTTTGGGGATCAATCATGCCTTTGGATATCATTGAGAAGATCGATCTCTAAAAACATTCATTTAGGCCCTCAAAATGGCCTTGAAAGTTAAAACTGCTAAAACTAGTAAATTGCCAAAAATTGCCAGAAAACTGTTTTGAGCCAGTTGGAAAAGGTGGGTGGCCACCAATATCCACCTGGATCAAAATCAGAGGAAACTGCACCCGAATCACCTACAGGAGGAGGAGGAGATGAAGTTAACCAAGAGGAAGGAGGGTAAGAAGGAGAAAAGAAAGACAAAGGCGAAGCTACACCACCGAATGATCCCCTCACCACAATAGAAGCATCACAAAAGAGGAAGGTTTCCCTAGAGAAACCTTTGGCAAGGAATAAGGCTCATGCCAACAAGCCTTAGTCGAAGAATGTGATCACAGTGGATGACATTGATCTCATCATCATAGCTATAGAAGACGGTTCAGAAGAAATGTTGCAGAAACATGGGGCAAAGAAGGATTCGATGTACGAAAGAATAGAGAAAGAGCTCAGAGACATCCAAAAAATTATGCATTTGAGTCGTGCAGTGCCTACTGCACCATACTTAGCATAAAATGTAGAATTGGGGGATGAGCCCACCCAGTTTCAAAGTTTAGCAGATGTGACAAAGGTTCTACTTTGTCAAGCCCAGGAGGAAAAGGAACAGGCCACAGAGGCCTTAAAGCAAGAAAAGGAGGAGGTCCTAGAGAAACTTCTAGTTTCACAGAAAGAGAAAGATGAAATTAGGGCGATGTTCGAAGAGAACAAAGAGAAAATCCAGAAAGAGAAAGACCAGCTGCTCGAGAAGCAGATTGGGGTTAAAGAGGCAGTGAATAGAGCACTTTGCTCTGTGTCGGCCTTGGTACAAGAGGAACCATAGTCAATAGAGATGCAAGTGGGAAACCTCGTTGAGTCACAAATCGCTTGGTAGATTGTTGGTTAACAACTTGATGTTCGCATGGAGTATTTTTTATTTGTCACGCGGTTAAAGGTCCGTGAGCTCGTCACGGGTTCATTCGTTGAGCATAAAGTTGTACGGATCGGGCAGGCAGCGTGCACCGAAATTGACGAAAAACATGCAGGAGTATTGATGGTATAATCAATTCTATACATCCATTAACGTGAAGTTTGCAATAACACATCAAAAATATCATCCAATTAACTTTTAGAAAAATAACTTTTTTTATTATATAAAAAAATACATATATCTATTTCCTATGTTATACATTAGATGTAACACAAAAATAGAAACTAATACAAGATCAAAGAGAAAACTCATTGTTATAGTCCTAGCCTTTGATAGGACTAATAAAACTTACATTGATTTAATCCATAAAAATGATTAAAATTAATCTGTAAAATTAAAGTTGGTGAAAAATTAAAGTAAAAGCATATATAGTTTTGATCAAACTAAAAAATTAATAAGTCCTCGGCATTGTAACAACCTATCTCTTTATCACTTCTACAAGCATATTCCATATTAATATAATTTTTTTAAACTAATGGCATATTTTACTTTCGAAACCAAAAACATGATAAAGAAGGTATACGATGTCATACTAATTGAACAATTTTTTTTTACTTTTATGAGATAAAATATTAACAACTAAACACATTTTGTTTTCACAAAAAGCGTATGTTTTCTTTAAAGGAAAAAAACTCATATCATATATCCCGTAATTATTGTGAGAGTCCCATCATAAAAAAAATTATCTTCAATAAAGTTACATATTTTAATTCAGACGGTTTTTACCCAGAAAAATCTTCATCATTCTCACTAGCAAAAATAAATATTTTTTCAAAATATTATTATTTTTTAAATTTTAAAATACATTGATTTATCTAATGATTGGCCAATCGACTTCATCTCTTACTGCGGAGCCGCCGAAGTTGTAGTCATTCTTTATTCATTTGGCGGTTACATACAATGTCCATTTAGCGATTGCAGCATGTGCCCTATCCCTGCCATCATTTAATGCCAATCTGTTTTACTCGACCCGCTTGACAAACGTTGCAAAGAGCTTTACAGCTTTCGTGGTTGGCGTGAATCTTTGAAACTCTTTGCATAGTTCACCATTTGTGTCATATTTTCATTGTAAAAGTATTGATGGTGAAACCACAATAATTCTTATTTGTTATTGTTCACCATGGGTACGCAACATCAAGTTATACCTTAATTCTTATTTATTAATGGTCGTGACATTGATAAAAAAATATAACAATGAATACGCTGTGAGATCCATTCCTTTATTAACTTGACCTTAACTTGAT
This sequence comes from Picea engelmannii, assembly GCA_009831015.1. Taxonomy (NCBI): domain Eukaryota; kingdom Viridiplantae; phylum Streptophyta; class Pinopsida; order Pinales; family Pinaceae; genus Picea; species Picea engelmannii. Next base: position 81,571 of record ML788623.1, read on the forward strand.
TGTAGATTTGTGTCATCGAAGAACCCAACTACAAAGTCAACATCAATGATTGACTTTTTGCTTGTACTCTTCAATAACCCAAATCTACAATCAAGTTTAAAACGACCCTCCATTAACCTTGAAAACAACAATGGATACTCTACAAGGAATTATGGTCTGAGCTTCTCTAGCTATGAACACTTTATCCATGCATTTAAAATTTGAGAGATGTTCAGCGTGAGTGTTTCCAATAAATTTGGAATTTCAAACTTCAATTGTGGCGGGTGTTGCCCTCAATGCGGCCTTGTTACAACCAAAAATTGCTTGTACTTCTATTTTCTGAAATTTCAATGTTGTCCAAGTCTCAGATGTACATAAATGTGATGTGGTAAATGTATCAAATATAAATTTGGATACGAATTGGTAAACCACAATGAAAAGCATATGGAATACATGTATTGAAAACTACAAATCCAAATGGATCTCGGTCACTTTTTATTTCACAAAATAATATTTTCATTGGGTTTGAGTGGAACCTTGCTATGTCAATATAATTAAAAAATCATTAAATTTATTTTATAGCAAATCGATGGGATCATAAAAGTAAACGAAAACGGTATGCACGTGGAATTAATTTGATGAAGTCAATGTAATATAAGTCCAAAATGCACATTGCCTTTGTTATATCAATGTCCTTTGTTATATCAATGTAAGATAAGTTCATAAATTCACTTTTGAGGACAAAGTTTTAACCTACAAATTTGAAAATAAGGGGAGATTCCACGTTTACCGACTTGGGTTTAGTTGACACCTCAACAAAATAACATAATGTGCCAGAGAGTTGGAGTATATGATAAAATAATCATTTAAATTCTCAAGGAACATGTCTAAGGAGATTTTGTTGCTCCTAATGTCGCATGACATTTTTGGATTCTGCTTGTGTTATCCAAATTCTAACCAACTATTTGCAGAGATCATCAACAATATGAAATATAAATTGTGTTGTTGATCATTGTAACTAATTAGTAGCGCTTAGGTATATGCTAGTGTGCTAGTGCAACATTGGCCATGTCGAAATTCCTCTATGGTTGAGGCATCTCATCTCCAATTTATTCATTGTATGTAAAATAGTCAATGATCAATCAAACAATTTACACATAATCTTATAATTACGAAGATGCATATTAAATAAGAATGATTAATTCATCTAGAAAATCAACATGAGTATCTTACCCTTCTTACTTCTCGGCTAATTTGGGGAAATGGGATGTTCTACTCCACCCCTGTATAGGGATATTACACAAGGTTGTGGATTAGATTGTCCTCATTAGCTAACATAGTGAGCATTGCATAATCCATTGCTTAACACTATATGATCCCATCCCCTCTCTTAGGAGACATCATATCCCACATATGCATATGTTTAATGGTCAATGGATATTTATGGAAGTAGTTGAATCCATGTCGAGTCTCTGGAACCTATTGAAAAAAAAAACAAAAAATATTTGATGCATATGGGAAGACTAATCTCCCCTAGCTTCTCTTTAGTGAGTTAGATCTAGAGCATGAAAAAAGTTCCTTAGAAAAATGATATACCACCTATACAATCTTCTTAACACTAACATACTTCATCACGTGAGTCAATTGGGTCTATGAAAAAACCTCATGCAACATTTGGGAGAAGTGGGGAGCATAATCCACCCTCCTAGATAATATAGTAATGAAATAAAAACCATCTTTAGTTGGGCTATAAAACACGTCTAGTCCAACCTTTAATGCCTCTCAACGCTAATCCCATCAACAAATCAATTAGATTATAAAATCATTGTTCCCCTTGAGGGATGTTCCTTCTCACAATACTTGAAGAGGCCAAAATCAATAAAAAAGGAACATGCAACCTTTGAAATAGGGTGTGGGAATGTAACACACCCACGATGGTGCTAAAAGTAAAACAAAAACTTCATCCTCCTTAAAGGAATAAATCCTCTCTCTCTACGGGTTCTAATTTGGACAGTCGGGAAACCAACCCGACCTTCTAGTCAAGGATCTCTGATTCTAAATACAGGCGACTCTATGAGACCTTGATAGTCTCGTTCTGTAATTAAACAAATAACCTTTTGACTACATGGTGCAGATCTAAGGGTACCTATGACATATGTCTGCGCACTGACGAAATATTGAATTTCGGTCGCCAACTCCTTTTTCGTGAACTCCCTCCTTCATATGGCCCTAGGCTATGACCTCTTGGAAGGTATGTGATTGTGGGCGCATCCAAGAGTGGTTTCAAACCAACCCGATTTTCGCCCCACAATTCACTACAAAGCGCCACGTATGCCTTTGGTGATATCGTGGTTTCAATTGCGGCCCGCTCAGGGAAAATTAAGACCCGAGCATGTTTTGGCCCCACAATTCTTCCAGACCGTCGATCTCTCTCTTTCGGCGATGATCCGTGATCAATGACTGTTATCTATCCTCCTTCCCTGTCTTCCACTCACCTTCCCAGACCTCCCTGGTCTGTCGGCACGTAGTTCCTTCCAAATCAACGGTTACAATTGGTTCCGACTCTCCGGCCTTCGGGAGTTTCCACTCTCAAACTCTCGTTTCCTCCTTAGTAGCTATCTTTCAAAGTGGAATATCTGTTGACACCTGTCCCTACAGATGTGTAGCTACGACTTCCTCCGTGAGTCCGACCTTCGGGAGTTTCAGTTCTCAGGCTATCATTTCTTCTAGAGAGATTTCTCCGAATTGACATATTTTCTACCACGCATCCTCCTCAATCGACGGTTTTGCTCCCACCTTGGGACTTTGTCTTCTTCAACCAGATCGATAGCCTCTCAATTCCCTCCTCGATCAACGATCAAGATCTTCTCCGGGTCTTTGGACCTTTTCCTCCTCTCTTTTCTTCCGGAGTTCTAGATTTGGCGTTGCGTGTCCACCTTCACATTGACGGCTCTCGTCGCTTCAGATTTTCGGGCTTCAGAAATCTCCAATCTCAACTCTCATTTTTTCCCAATTATTTCGATGTCTGAGTCCTTGAACTCTCGAATCTGCTTCCACCTGTCAAGCCCGACGATGGACGGTTCCGATGATTTCAGAACTTCGAGACTTCACAAAGTCCGCCCTTCTGGGAACTTTCAAGGTTTTAGGCCTCGTGCACTTTCCTTGGGATCCAATGACTGTTGGTCCTCGTGCTCAGATCCGACAGCCGAGATCTAATCTCCTCCTGCATGCTCTTCTAATTATCTAGTCGTGGATTCCAACGGTCCAGATCTTTCACAGTGCTCGATCCAACGGTCACTGTTGCTCATCCTCCTGAGCTTTCGATTTCTTCCGTGACTTGGAATATTTCAGATATTTTGAAGGGCTCGACCTTCGATTTACTTCCTGTGAGCCTTGGTGTATGGGTCTCGACTTCCTCTTTCCTTATTGAGCTTACAAACTCGAAACAAGTTCGCCTCTTGGACCTCATCTGCGCTTTTGAAAGGCACATGTCTCTTCTGAGCTTGGTCCTTAGGGAATTTTGAATTCCCACGTACTCCTTGTGTTAATATGCTCGTGTCAGATCGACGGTCAATGACCTTCGTCGATCCCACGGTCCAGATCACATCGCAACTTCGGGTTTCAGAAGTTTAATCGCGCTAACGTGCGATTCTCCCGATGTGTGAACTCCGATTTCACAAATCCGATGGTCAAGGAGGGTCCCGGTAGATCCTTGGATCTACGGTCTAGGTCACATCACTACTCCGAGTTTCGAAGGATCTGTCCCCTTTATGATGATTACCAATATTCGTCGATCTTGCGAAGACTGAGGGAGTCGAGGAATTAACGTCTATGCCTGATCCGAATAGATCTTTTAATGACTGTGGTTGAGTTTTTAATTGCATGTGTTAATTAACCATTTAAGAAGCTTAATGAAAGAATGAGGAAATAAGAGGAATTATGATATCCATATACATATATGCAGATCTGAAATGAAGTAATAAATAGCAAACCATAACAAGAGAAGTGATAACAGAGTTCGGCACAAAATTTCCTACGTCTCCAGGCCTTTGTCTCAGTGGGAAAGACTTCTTTATTTCTTTTCAAATCTCAAAAAATACATTGCAGTAGTGCCATTAGGCTACAAGACTGATCTGGTCATGTTCTTCCAGATCTCTAGAACCCAGCAGAAGAAATGGCATGCAAAACGGATGACCGGAGCTCCCAGAAATGGCCCGCAAGCATTTGCTCCTCAACAACTTCCTTGCATGAAAGTGGCTTTGGCTTGGCTTCCCTTCAGCATAACTCTGCTATGATTGTCCTCCATGGCCTCAAACAAGCCTGGTTTTTATAGATCTTAAGTTGGTTATCATTCCCCAACTTCCTCCCAAAATCTGGCCTCCAAAAATGCCTAATATCTCCCAAAAATGGCCAAAATCCACTATTACAGGTATAAAAATCAATAAAATCCACTAAACATTGGGTAAAAACCCACTTTTGTATAAAAATATGCAGTGTAGCCCCCTAGGTCTGGGCACGCGCCCTCAAAACAGGGTCATATGTGCTATATTTGGCCAAGCGCTAGCCCAAGGGCTAAGCGCTGGCCCTTTAAATGCGCTGGCTATTGGATTTGTGTGTGTCCCATGGAACCATTCCTTATCACCTCCGCGCTATGCGCCCGTGCCCCCTTTGGTTGGCTGGTCGTATGGGATAAATATACCACGGGTAAGCCCCTGCCCCCCTTTTCCATGCCATATTACAATTTGCCACTTTATATATATTAAAGTGGCTTACAACACACAAGAGGTATTGTGGCACGTTGGTAATCCGACCATTGTGAAGGCTTGGCGCTTACCAAGAGGTTATGGGTTCGAATCCCATGAGCTCCAAAAATTTTGAAACCTGCCACTTCGACTGATGACTGGGTGCCATGTGGCTTCCCATGACTGGGCCCCGTGGCACCTCCCCATTTGACGAACTAATGCCACTTGTCAACCATTGACTGGTCCAGTTGCCTACCACATGTCTGCCCTGTCAGCAAAACTGCCCAGTCACCACCAGACAGAGAGTGCCACGTCAACACTTCTGATGTCATGCTGATGTCATCATTTGACTGGACATGTTGACTTTTTGCCTGTTTCAGAAAACGGTCAGAATGCGTTATCTTTCGCATACGGCGTCCGTTTGACGAAGTAAATATATGGTCGGAATCAGGAGAACGAGACAAATGCAATGGAATTGGTTTCGTTTGATTCTGAGCACTTTCATTTTTGAGCCTTTTTGAGCCCTGTTAGACTCCTGGATCCAATTCTAGATCAATGCCCCTTCTTCAAATCTAACAGTCGCAACATACCTTGGATCCTCCTGAATGGATCTCGTTCGTTCATCTTCCAAATGAAAGGATATTCCCTTTCGATACTTGAATCTTACTATTCTTCCCGAGCTTTGTTGGCTCTGAAAGGCTTAAGAGTTTTTCTCTCTTTTTCTTGAACATAATCCTTGGAAGAATTCTTTTGCGCACCCCTTACGTTCAATTACTCAACTCTAGAACCTAAGATGGTCTCGGTCTCTACCCATATTGCAGAGACTCGGTGCATACATGAACTACATGTCCCGAGCTTAATAGACTTTGTACTTGTAGTAATTGCGGGGTTCAACCTCCACAATCAGGGGAGTACTCACTCGACTCTAGGACGGTGGGGGAAATTCCCTGGGAAAAGTGTTTTCGAGGAATTAAACTAGAGCATAAGGAAAATAAAGAAGATGAAAAAGTTCTCAAGGAACGAACGCATACTCTTAACTTAATCATTCAATACATAAACCATTTACATGCATATAAATATAAGCATGCATCCATTATTTCCAATTCAAAGCACAAGGCATAAAAAAACTTATCAGAACCATAAGGCGTGATGCGACTGCTGAGAGGGGTGCTCGTTTCCACCCAACCATAGGCTCAGTCACTCCCAATGGATTTATCACTGGCCACCCCTGAGCTTAAGCCATGATGCTTTGAGATTCAATCTCTTACTTCCAACTCAACGAAAGTTAGAGACGAAGGTTACTCTCCTTCTCCCAATACAGAAATAGATAAGTACGAAGGTTACTCTCCTTCTCCTAGATCAATCTCTATTTTCTGTGATCAAAACTCACTGTTCCTCTTTCAGTCCTTCCTCGGACCCGAGATTTTCCTCTCTCATCTTTGCATTTTTCTTTGCAGGTTTTCCTCCCCCCACACCATGCTTCCTTTCTTTCCTTTCTCAGCAAGATTACATGTGGCTCGAATTCCCAGTCTGTGGTCAGGTATGGAAGCCTTACAGATGGGCAGTCTTCCCCATCCCCTCATTAACTCTTGAGGAGGTCTTCCCACCTACTAGCCTGACTGAAATTCATTCTGGGTCAGAGGGTTGTTCTGATCTTGAGCAATTAAATCCAACATAATATTGGTTTGGTGGAGGTTAACACAACCATTCCAGGTCCCCTCCACCACCTTTTCATTAGTCATCGTGGTATCTCTTAGCACATCCCCTTCACAACAATCATACAACACATATCCATTATCTATTAAAATAACAGAATTTACATTCTTCGACCTGTTATACAAAGGTCCATCAAATCAAACATTCACACCTTTGAGTTTGTCATAGTTCATGGCCAATAAATTTATATTTATAGACTGGGGGAAATAGGATGTTACAATTCCCTCCCCCTTAAAGGAATCATCATCCTTAATGTTCTATCTATCAACATGATATGTATGTACAGAAGTAAACAAAATCAGATATGCATGTCTCATGGCATCTTCCATTTCCCACGTAGCCTCATCTGGGCCAAAGTGTTTCCATTGCACCTTGACCTGTGCAATGGTTTGGTTCCTGAGTGAGATTTCCTTCCTGTCTAGTATGCATTGGGGTTTTGGAAAGAATTCTCCCTCCAGTTCCACCCGGATCAGAGACCAGTCAATTATATGATTAGCATCATGTACATATTTCTTCAATAATGAAACATGGAAAACATTATGTGCCTTTACTATGGGAGGAAGTGCTATCCTATAGGCTACAGGTCCCACTCTATATAAGACTTCAAAGGGTCCACAATACTGAGGTTCCAACTTGGCACAGGATCCCATTCTCAGGGAAATCTTCCTGGGCCTAACTCTAATATAGACATGGTCTCCTGTCTTGAACTCTCAGGGAGTTCTTTTCCTGTCGGCATAACTTTTCTGTCTATCCTGAGCAATCTTTAGATTTTTCTTTATCTGGATCACTTGTTATTCCATATCTTTCATCATGTTAGGTTTGATTGTAATTATGTCCACTGGATTATTCCAGCTGATTGGAATCTTTCACTGTCTACCATAGAGGGCTTCAAAAGGACTCATCTTCAAGTATTCTTGATAACCGTTGTTGTAGGAAAAATATACCAATGGTAGGTAGTCTTCCCACTTCTTAGGCTAATGCATTACATGCATCCTTAGCATGTCTTCTAATATTTGGTTCACTCTTTCTGTCTGTCCATTAGTTTGAGGGTGATAGGTTGTTCTGAAAAACAATTTAGTCTCAAAACCGACCATTAGGGATTTCCAAAAGTTTGAAGTAAATTTGGTATCTCTGTCAGATACAATTTCCTTGGGCATGCCATGCATTCTAAATATCTTCTTCATGAAGATGTTGGCAATATCTATTGCCTTTCAAGTTGACTTGACAGGGATGAAATGGGAAGACTTACTCAATTTTTCCACCATGACCATGTTGGCATCATTTTGCTTGGTCGACTTTGGTAATCCGGTGATGAAAACCATGGAGATGGTTTCCCATTTCCATTATGGGATTGGTAGGGGCTGTAACAATCCTACTAGATGTCGGTGTTCTACCTTAACTCGTTGGCATTCTAGGCACTTAGCTAGATAGTCATCCATGTCTTTCTTCAACCCAGGCCAATAGAATTGTTTCATAGTGGCCGTGATCATCTTCTGATATCCTGGGTGACTAGTATATGGTCTCTTATGTAGTTCATCCATTATGAACCTCTTCAAGTGGTCACATTTCGGAATATACACTTTGTTTCTGTAAGTCAGTAGTCCTTCCTCGAGCATTTGGTAGCCTTCATACTTTAGCCTTGCAGGCTCTTGTCTTAGGTATGAGGTCATGGTCTTGAAGAATGCATCTGTCTCTTCTATATTTATGACTCTTTCTCTGAGATTCATTTCACGGGTGCTTACTGCTTCTAGATGAATCTTTTTATACTTTTGCTAAGGGCATCGACCACCCTATTTTCCTTTCCTTTGATGTGTTTGATTTCGAGATCAAACTCACTAAGAATATCCATCCACCTAGCTTGCGTGGAATTGAGCTTTGGTTGATCAAACATGTGCCTCAACTCACAATGGTCTATCATAAGCACAGATATTCTTCCCAGGAGGTAGTGCCTCCACATTTTTAAATCATGTACTATGGTAGCCAATTCTAGGTCATGGGTCACATAATTGATCTCATGCTCATTTAATTTTTGGGATGCGTAGCAAATTACACATCCCTCTTTCATAAGGACTCCTCTGAGTCCTTCCTTGCAGGCATCTGTACACACAAGGAAATCGTTATCCGGGTCTGTAATCTTCATCACAGGTACATGGGTCAGGAGGTATTTCAATTCCTGTAATCTTTCTTCAAATTTTAAGGTCCAAATGAATTTGATCCCCTTTTTCTGAAGGGCAGTGATTGGACATCCAATCTTGGAAAACCCTTTGATGAACCTTCTATAGTATCTTTCTAATCCCATGAAGGATTTGATGTATGATCCATCCTTTGGGGTAGGCCATTCCATTATAGATCTGATCTTATCGGGGTCCACTACCACCCCTTCCTTAGAAATGACATGGCCTAGGTAATGGACTTGCTTCTGAAAGAAGTCGCACTTGCTAAACTTAGCATAGAGTTGATGCTCTCTTAGTACTTGAAATACGAGTCTAAGATGTTCTTCGTGCTCCTCCTTGTTCTCAGATTATATTAGGATATCATCAATGAAAACCAATACAAATTTGTCTAGAAATTTGCTGAGTACATTATTCATCAAGCACATAAATGTGGCAGGGGCATTGGTTAACCCAAATGGTACCACCATGAATTCATAGTGACCATACCTCGTTCTGAAGGCTATTTTGTGAATTTCTCCATACTTAATCCAGACTTGGTGGTATCTAGAACTTAAGTCGATCTTCGAGAAGATGGAAGAATCTCCCAATTGGTCGAATAGGTCATCGATTCTTGGTAAGGGGTACTTGTTATTTATGGTTGTCTTATTGAGTTGTCTGTAATCTATGCACGGTCGGAGTGTGCCATCTTTATTTTTCACAAACATGACAGGTGCTCCTCACGGAGATACACTGATTCAGATGTAGCCTTTGTCCATAATCTCCTTTAGTTGTAGCTTGGGCTCAACCTGCTCTGGTGTGCTCATCCTATATGGTGTTCTAGATGCTGGCACTGCTCCTGGTGTAATTTCTATTGAGAAGTCAATATCCCTTCTTTGAGGTAGACCTGGTACCTCTTCTAGAAACACATCCTTGTATTCTCTTAATATGGGGTGGCCCTCTAGGTTTGGTTTAACATCCTCAACAAATTCCAATACCTATATGGCATATAAGGAACACCCCCTTATGCAATAATTTTTCATTTGAAGGGATGATATTTTCCTCACTGAGATAGGCTTCTAAATCCCTTGGAGGGTCATCTTTCTCCCTTTTTCAGTTAAACATTCTAAAGTTTTATGATAATAGTCCGATTTAGTTTTATAAGCATCCAACCAATCCATACCAATCAACAAGTCATAGGATCCCAGTGGAAGTATGTTAAGGGTCGCTCGATCCACCCATGAAGAATTGACAGGATGGTATGACCTCTGCCACCTTTATTTTGGTCCCAGTGGCTAATTGCAGAAACCACGGTTTAACATGTCTAATTGGTTGCAGTTTACACTTATCAACAGTCTGAGGGGCCACATAACTCATATTAGAACCTGGGTCAATTAAAATAGAAACTAGATGGTTGGTGATCATACCTTCCAGCTCCACTACTGAAGCTTGATGGTCGGATTGATTATTGTCCAAGGCTGCATAGATTTGTGGCATGCTCCTAGCCACATCATTGATGGTGGTAGATTCTTGGATATTGTAGAATCTCTTACTGTATTGTTGTCTGTGTGGGCAGTCCCTCAATCAATGATATTCTCCACAACCCCAACACTTTAAGGGTTCCTTCTTTAGGTTATCGGTCTTTGTTGGGACTGTCTTAAAAGGTTTATTTCCACTTTGAGAGGGGAAATTTTGATGATATATGCTTCTGGTAGGAAGGCTCCTTCTAGAATCTTTTCCATATTTCTTAAATCTTGAGGATTTAAACCCTTTCTTCTGGAATCCTGAAATAATCCTCTTCTTCCAGTCTTCGTGGGGTCCTCTCTTACTCCCAAACTGTTCATAACAATACCTCGCCTTCCAGATATCTTCTTCTAAGGTCTTTGGTTTGTCGAACTCAATCCTGTTCCGGTAGGTCTGAGGTAAGCCACTAATGAACCGCTGGATTTTTACCATTTCATCTTTTATGTAAGGTACATACCTCAGTAGTTCAAGGAATTTATTGACAAATTCATCTATGGTGAGCTTCCCCAGTCTGAGCTCATAGAATTCCTTAGTCTTCCCATCCATGTATTTTTCTAACAAATACTGCTTCCTGAAGTATTTCTCAAACTATTTCCATGACAAGTCCTTCTCATGGAATCCTTTCACATTCCTAAGGTCTTCCCACCATATAGAATCCTTTCCACTAAGGTTGAAGATGGCTATTCAAGATTTCAAGTTTTCATAGTAGTCATGGAATCTGAAGTACTTCTTTAAACCAATAATCCAAGCTTCCGCCTCTTCTCCCTTATTAATCTCTCCATCGAAAGAGGGTGGTTTGGATTTCTTGAACTCTTCAGGACCATGGGTTTTGGAACGCTTCTGATTCTTTCCTTTCCTTTGAGAATGTGAGCTTACTCTACTACTAGAATATCCTCCGGATTTTCCAGCTTCCTTTCTAGAGGACTCTACCGATGAGTGTCCCCTGCCTCCAGGTTGGGCCTTCTTCGAGGCACTTCTCCCAGTGTGGTCACTTATGGAGTCATGTTTTCGGATCTCAGGTGGACTTTGACTGCTCTTCTTATGTCGTCGGTCCACATGACTGATTGTGGGTTCATGCTGTAGTTGCCTCTGTATGTCAGACAAGCTCTATAGCAAGACTACGTTAATTTTTGTTTGTTTTTCTTTCTCGTTTATCAATCTCTTGTTTTCAGCCTTGCAACTCTTTAATTAGACCCCAAGTCTCCTTACAGTTTCACCCAGATATGGAGGGGTTTCCTCTGCCCTCCTTTCGTCAGATTCTTCGTCTCTATTGTGGGAGCTATCCCCCACTTCATGACACATCACCATCCTTTAGTCTTGAAGTTTTCCCGTGATTTACTGACTGCTCGAGTGTTGACAAAAACACTTATTGTTAGCTAGCAGTCTATTAGTTCATGAACAATACACGGTTCAATTTCTTAAATGCACATACACAGTAGAAAGTTTCATTCTTTTCTTTAATAACATTTTTAACCAGACTTTTTAAGAAAGAGGTAAGGTAGAGTGTCACTCTTTTAAAAGTACTCCAAATAGAGTTTTTAAGCGACTCGTCCATGAGCCCAAGTAGGAAAAGTGTTGTAACCATGCTATGATACCAATTTGTAACACACCCACGATGGTGCTAAAAGTAAAATACAAATTTCATCCTCCTTACAGGAATAAATCCTCTCTCTCTACGGGTTCTAATTTGGACAGTCAAGAAACTAGCCCGACCTTCCGGTCAAGGATCTTAGATTCTAAATCTGGGCGACTCTATGAGAACTTGATGGTCTCGTTCTGTAATTAAACACAGAACCTTTTGACTACCTGGTGCAAGTCTAAGGGTACTCGCGACCTCTATCTGCGCACTGACGAAATATTGAATTTCGGTTTCCAACTCCTTTTTCATTAACCCCCTCTTTCATATGGCCCTAGGCTATGAACTATTGGAAGTTATGTGATTGAAGATATGTCCAAGGGTGGTTTCAAACCAACGAGATTTTCTCCCCACAATTCACTACAAAGCGACATGTATTCCTTTGGCAATATTGTGGTTTCAATTGTGGCCCGCTCAAGGATAATTAAGACACGAGCATGTTTTTGCCCCACAATTCTTCCTGACTGCCGATCTCTCTCTTTTGGTGATGATCCGTGATCAATGACTGCTATCTATCCTCCTTCCCTGTCTTTCACTTTCCTTCCCGGACCTCCCCGATCTGTCGGCACATAGTTCCTTCCAAATCAACGGTCACGATTGGTTCCGGCTCTCCGATCTTCGAGAGTTTCCACTCTCAAACTCTCATTTCCTCCTCAGTAGATATCTTCTGGAGTGGAATATATGCTGACACATGTCCCTACAGATGTGTAGCTATGAATTCCTCCACGATTCCAGCTTTTTTTCTCAACCTATCGTTTCTTTCAGAGAGATTTCTCCAAAATGATAGATTTCCTACCACGCGTCCTCCTCAATTGATGGTTCTGCTCCCGCCTCGGGAATTTGGATTCCTCAAACATATAGACAACCTTTAATATCCCTCCTCGATCAATGATTGAGATCTTCTCCAGGTATTCAGACCTTTTCCTCCTCTCTTTTCTTTTGGAGTTCTAGATCTGACGTTGTGTGTCCACCTTCACATCGACGACTCTTGTCGCTTCAGATTTTCGAGCTTAAAAAATCTCAAATCTCAACTCTCTCTTTTTCCCAATTCTTCCGATGTCCAAGTCCTCAAAATATCGGATTTTCTTCCACCTGTCAACCCCGACGATGGACGGTTTTGATGATTTCGGAACTTCGGGACTTCGCAAAGTCTGCTCTCTTGGGCAGTTTCAAGGTTTTAGGCCTCGTGAAATTTTCTTGGGATCCAACGAATGTTGGTCCTCATGCTCAGATATGACGGCCCAGATATGATCTCCTCCTGCGTGATCTTCTAATTGTCTAGTCATGGATTCCAACGGTCCATATCTTTCACAATGCTCGATCCAATGGTCACTGTTGCTCCTCCTCCTGAGCTTTCGCTTTCTTCCTTGACTTGGAATATTTCAGATATTTTGAAGGTCTCGACCTTTGATTTACTTCTTGCGTGCCCTGGTGTATGGGTCTCAACTTCCTCTTTCCTTCCTAAGCTTACGAACTCGAAACAAGTTTGGCTCTTGGACCTAATATGCGCTTCTGAAAGGCGCTTGTCTCTTCTGAGCTTGGTCCTTAGGGAATTTTGAATTACCATGTACTCCTTGCATTAATATGATCATGTCAGATCAATGGTCCATGACCTTCCTTGATCCCATAGTACATATCACATCACAACTTTGTATTTTAGAAGTTTAATCACGCCAACGTGCGATTCTCCTGATGTGTGAACTCAGATTTTGTAAATTCAATGGTCAAGGAGGGTCCCGATAGATCTTTGGATCTATGGTCTAGGTCACATAGCTACTTTGGGTTTCAGAGGATCTGTCCCCTCCATGATGATTACCAACATTCGTCGATCTTGCGAAGACTAAGGGAGTCGAGGCGTTAACGCTTGCACCTCTTCTTCAAATCTAATGGTCGCGGCAGACCTTGGATCCTCCCAAATGGATCTTGTTCGTTCATTATCCAAATGAAAGGATATTCACTTTTGATACTTGAATCTCACTATTCTTCCTAATCTTTGTTGGCTCTAAAAGGCTTAAGAGTTTTACGCTCTTTCTCTTGAACGTAATGCTTGGAATAATTATTCCATGCACCCCTTACATTCAATTACTCAAATCTAGAACCTAATATGGTCTTGGTATCTACCAATCTTACAGAGACTTGGTGCATACATGCACTACCTCTCCTGATCTTAATAGACTCCATCCTTGCAGTAATTGCAGGGTTCAACCTCTGCAGTCAGGGGAGTACTCACTCGACTCTAGGACGGTGGGGGAAATTCCCTGGTAAAAGTGTTTTCGAGGAATTAAAATAGAGCATAAGGAAAATCAAGTAGATGCAAAAGTTCTCAAGGAACGAATGCATACTCTTAACTTAATCATTCAATACAAAAACCATTTACATGAATATAAATACAAGCATGCATCCATTATTTCCAATTCAAATCACAAGGCATAAAAACACTTATCAGAACCATAAGGCGTGATGCGACTGCCGAGAGGGGTGCTCGTTTCCACCCAACCATAGGCTCATTCAATCCCAGTAGATTTATCACTGGCCACCCCCGAGCTTAATCCATGATGCTTTGAGATTCAATATCTTACTTCTAGGTCAACGAAAGTTAGGGACGAAGGTTACTCTCCTTACCCCAATATAGAAATAGATAAGGACAAAGGTTACTCTCATTCTCCTGGCTCAATTTCTATTTTTTGTGATCATAAATCACTATTCCTCTTTCAGTCCTTCCTCAGACCCGAGAGTTTCCTCTCTCGTCTATGCATTTTTCTTTGCAGGTCCCCCCCCCACACCATGCTTCCTTTCTTGCCTTTCTCAACAAGATTGTGTGTGGCTTGAATTCCCAGTTCGTGGCCAGGTATGGAATCCTTATAGATGGGCGGTCTTCCCCATCCCCTCATTAAGTCTTGAGCAGGTCTTCCCACCTACCAACCTGACTGAAATTCATTCTGGGTCTTGAGCAATTAAATACAACATAGTACTGGTTCATTGGAGGTCAACACAACCATTACGGGTCCCCTCCACCACCTTTTCATTAGTCATCATGGTCTCTCTTAGCACATCCCCTTCACAACAATCATGCAACACGTATCCATTATCTATTAAAATAACATAATTTACATTCTTCAACCTTTTATACAAAGGTCCATCAAATCAAACATTCACACCTTTGAGTTTTCCATAGTTCCTGGCCAATAAAGTTATATTTACAGATTGGGGGAAACAAGGTGTTACAGGGAACCTCTCATTCTTTGTATTGCATGCATCCCAAGCTCACAACATGGGATAATTCACTTGCAGTGCCTATGCCTATGCTTGATTAACATATTTAATTAAAAAAATATCTAAACATACATCAAATTGTTTGTAAATAAAAATGATATGATTAATTCTATATGTAATTTCAAATTTGGTGTTCTATATAGGATAAACAACACTAGTGTGTTTTACATAGGTATGCACCTATTGATGGGGTGGAAATTCCCAATGACAATAAGGGGTACTCCCTAGTACAAGGTCCCAATTAGACTATGCATCATTTGGTTTAGGAGACCCATCCGGATTCTGGATCGACTGCAATTACTGGTTGTGAGGGTGAATGAATGGATGGTTATGCAAATGAAAGATGTAGATGAAGACTATGTAAATGCTTAAAAGAAATATAATCTAATATAATATATCCCATCCTAGCTAGGAGCGGACTGCGAATGAGTTTAAATGAAACTAAACTCTGCAAAATACCCCAATTAGATAGTTATCATGAAGGTGCAAAGTTAGATAACACATGCATGTAAATGTATAACCAAAAAATTCGAAGCCATATTTCTTCATACATAAACAACTCATATGCTCAAGACATAATATATGAGAACGAATAACAAAGTTGTAAAAGTAACATTAATTGCATTAGAAAATTCTATAAGAAAAACACATTCTTACAACCCATGTGGACAAAAAACATTATGTTGGAAGTAGTTCACAACAAAAAACAATACACATAAGTTTTTCTCTCTATCAAAAACCTGGCCCTGAGGGCTTCTCAATATTAGTTAACCAAATATTCTCTCTTGAAATAGTTCTTGAGTCTTTACAAAGCTTGAAGATCCCTTGTAAAATGGGCTTTCCCCATATTTATACCATTATTGCTAACTCCCCCAATTTGTTTTTGGGATTCCTCAAGAACTAGTTACAAAATATTTTCAACTTCCTTTACTATTTGTTTGACATGTGTTGGGAAAAAGACAAAGCTAAAAATGGTTGGAAAAAGACAAAATAAGGTATGGTTAAAAACATATCTAAATTTGTTGTTATGCCTTATCTATGTGTTCTTATCCTAAATGTAGGCAATCCACATATCTAAGTGATTGTAAAGTGATATGACTTGGCGATATGCCAATTCATCGAGAGTAGCCTTATGCATGGTTGTGTTGTCACTGAGAGGTTGCTTATTTTTTGCCAGGGTAGCCATAAATGCCTGGATCATGGGGAAAAATTTGGTGGGATGAATGAGATGCTATTCAATCAAGTCTGTCATCACCTTGGAGGCAGATTCATTTACCTCTCTCTTGTGACTTGTACTCTTTTGTACCTTCTCTATCAGTTGTCCCATAATAAGAGTCTTTCCAAGTTATTCAAGGGGAGGGAGATGACACTTTCTTGTCAGGTCTTGTGCCACCTTGTGTAGTCATGAAAAAATTTCCATTGACCTGGTTGTCTCTATGTTTACTCTCTACCCGACCTGTTGGCACTAATCAAGAAAAGTGAGATCAACCTTCCTATCTATGTTTGATGGACACGGAAGCTCGATTGGCGCATCCATATTTTTGACAATCCACTTGTCAATATCGCCTATGCTTTCCCAGATTGTGTTGAAATGAGTGTTTTTGGCCTGCACTTGGCTATTTGTTTCTATGATGGTGGTTTCTATCTGTTGAAATAGGTGTAGGTGGGTGTACATATCTATGATGGACTCTTCTAGTTTTTCCCTCAATTTATTTGAACTATCGTTGAAGCTTCGCATGCTACCCTCATCTATCTTCACTTGTTTGAGCTCCCAGATTCTTGCATCCTTTTCTAGATTTTGACAGTATAAATTCCTGACGTTATCTTATGTTGTCATCATGATGGTATTGTTGGTAGATGTTTTGTGGACTAGATATTTATTGATGTCTTCCATCACCGGGGCCTGCATAAGTACTGATATTGGCTTATGTTTGCAAATTCAGTTAACAGACAGTGAATGCTTGTCATTGATGGCAATAGTGAAGATGACAGGCAAACAGAAGACAAGTTCAGAGAGGTGAATAATCGAACGCAGAGAGAGCCGTTGGAGTTGGTGCAGGGTTGCCTTCAGCCATCAGATCTGCAAAAGCTGCGAGGGAGATAAGCGTGGCAGTGATCGGGCGCCACCAGGAGAAGCTCAACAGGAGGCTTCATCAGAGAATCGAGGATCGGGACTTTGAAATGTCCAATTCACTTGACAACAAAAACCCCGAAATCGCGATATGCGATTTCACGATTTGATCATAGCCGTTAAAGCAAGAATGAGATTTGGACCGTTGATTTTCTTCATCGGAGAATCGGGGATTGGGACTTTGAAATGTCCAATTCACTTGACAACGAAAACCCCAAAATCGCGATATGCGATTTTGAGATTTGATCGCAGCCGTTAAAGCAAGAATGAGATCTGGACCGTTGATTTTCTTCATCGGAGAATCGGGGATCGGGACTTTGAAATGTCCAATTCACTTGACAACGAAAACCCCAAAATCACGATATGCGATTTGATCGCAGTCGTTAAAGCAAGAATGAGATCTGGACCGTTGATTTCCTTCATCGGAGAATCGGGGATCGGAGGATCGGGAATTCCGTAGGCATGTGCATGGTGACATAGAAAATGCCGAAACCCCGATGAGAGGTTTGACCGAGGTCATGTGTTGACAGTCATATGGGCCAAGGCCTATGTCCAGTAGGGCTAGCGCGTGGAAAGGGGCGCATCGGCATCGGGGATTGGAACTTTGAAGTGACAAATTCACTTGACATCAGGAGTGCCGATTTCGCGATATGCGAAATCGTGATGTAATCTGAGCCGTTAGATCAGGCTTTGATCTAGAACATTGATTCTAGACCGTGTCAGACTTTCGGGGATCGCAACATGGAATGGAAAGTGAACAAATGCAACGAGACTTCCAAAATCGCGATAAGTGATATTGCGATTCAATCGGGACCGTTGAGAAAAGATCTGACCTGGACCGTTGATCTAATCTCTATTACGAATTCGTGATATGCGAAATCGCGAAAGCCCCTTTCGCATAAAACTGTGGTCACAGCTCTTGGTCACGGGAAGAGAAGGAGTCAGCCCAGATAAGCTCCATTTCGGAGTTTCGGAGATCGCGATGTGAAAGTGTTGAGAAACTTGGGCAAAGGAATGCCGAAATGCCGAAACCCGATTTAAAGGAAAAGCATGATAAAGATGGAGCAATTATTTGATCTCCATAATGTGCCACATACACAAAAGGTACGAATTGCTTCTTTATATTTAGAACCTAATCAATTTGTTTGGTATCGATGGCTTTGTTCTCGCAAATCACTCGTCACTTGGACAATTTTCACG
>ML788623.1:120305-131310 GCA_009831015.1 Picea engelmannii
TCTACAAGAAAAAGGGTTCAAGAAAGGTACTGTTGACAGTAACCTTTACATTAAGACTGAAGGTGATGATTTACTAGTTGTTTTGGTTTATGTAGATGATATTATTTTTGGTTGTACTAATCAATCATCTGTCCAGTGGTTTTATAATTCTATGCAAACAGAATTTGAAATGTCTATGATAGGAGAACTGTCATATTTTCTTGGCTTACAAGTAAAACAAGCTCTGCAGGAATTTTTATTTCTCAAGAAAAATATTTGAAAGAGATACTGAAGAAATTTCAGATGGAAGATTCCTCTACAGTCAGCACACCTATGGTGGTTGGTTGCAAGTTGAGCAAAGATGATGTCTCACCTGATGTTGATCAAAGGACATATTGTTCAATGATAGGCAGTCTTCTGTACATCTCAGCATCCCGACCTGATATAATGCAATCTGTTGGAATGGTAGGTCGTTTTCAGTCTGCTCCTAAACAAAGTCATTTGGCAGCTGTCAAGAGAATATTTAAATACTTGAAGGGAACAATGACCTATGGACTATGGTATCCTAGAAATCAGAATTTCCAGTTAACTGCTTATTCAGATGTAGACTGGGCAAATTGTTTTGATGAGAGAAAAAGCACCAGTGGAGGAGCATTCTTTTTGGGTGACTCATTAGTTTCATGGCTTAGTAAGAAGCAAGGATCCATCTCATTATCCACTATAGAGGCAGAATACATTGTTGCTGCTACTTGCTGCACACAAATCTTATGGATGATACAAACTCTTGCAGATCTGAAGGTAACTTACACTGATCCTATTCCAATTCATTGTGATAACACAAGTGCCATTAGTGTCTCCAAGAATCCTGTTCTTCATTCCAAGACTAAGCATATTCCAATCAAGTATCATTTTCTCCGAGAACAAGTTACAAACAGAATTGTTCAGCTGAATTATATACCTTCTACAGAACAGATTGCTGATATCTTTACTAAACCATTAGCAACAACCCCTATTGGATATCTTCGTCAGAAGCTGGGGGTTATGATTTCTTGTCTCTAATATGTTCACCTGGTCAGGGGGAGTGCCTATTGAATATCTGGTGTATTTCCAAGATGCTTATAGTTGACAGGGGGAGTATGTTTTTATAACAGATCAGTGGAAGAATATTTCTTCTTTGACATTGATGTCAAAGGGGGAGAAAGGATTCGAGTTCGAAATGTTTCGGGAACAAAGTCGAGCTTGAATGGCCGAATGTAGAGGAGAGTTGAGTCTGAATGCAAGTGTTGCCATCAATGCCAAAGGGGGAGATTGTTGGAAAATTCAATTAACAGACAACAAATTCTTGTCATTGATGGCAACAGTGAATATGACAGGCAAACAAAAGACAAGTTCAGAGAGGTGAATAATCGAACGCAGTGAGAGCCGTTGGAGTTGGTGCAGGGTTTCCTTCAGTCGTCAGATCTACAGAAGCTGCAAGGTAGATAAGTGTGGCAGCGATTGGGCGCCACCGGGAGAAGCTCGACAAGAGGCTTCATCAGAGAATCGGGGATCGGGACTTTGAAATGTCCAATTCACTTGACAACGAAAACCCCGAAATCGCGATATGTGATTTCACGATTTGATCGCAGCTGTTAAAGCAAGAATGAGATCTGGACCATTGATTTTCTTCATCGGAGAATCGGGGATCGGGACTTTGAAATGTCCAATTCACTTGACAACAAAAACCCCGAAATCGCGATATGCGACTTCATGATTTGATCTTAGCCATTAAAGCAAGAATGAGATCTGGACCATTGATTTTCTTCATTGGAGAATCGGGGATCGGGACTTTGAAATGTCCAATTCACTTGACAACGAAAACCCCGAAATTGCGATATGAAATTTGATCACAACCGTTAAAGAAAGAATGAGATCTAGACCGTTGATTTCCTTCATCGGAGAATCGGGGATCGGAGGATCGGGAATTCCGTAGGCATGTTCATGGTGACATAGAAAATGCCAAAACCCCGATGAGAGGTTTGACCGAGGTCATGTGTTGACGGTCATATGGGCCAAGGCCTATGTCCAGCAGGGCTAGTGCGTGGAAAGGGGTGCATCGACATCGGGGATCAGAACTTTGAAGTGACAAAGTCACTTGACATCAGGAGTGTCGATTTCGCGATATGCGAAATCGCGATGTAATCTGAGCCATCAGATCAGGCTTTGATATAGATCGTTGATTCTAGACCGTGTCGGAGTTTCAGGGATCGCAACATGGAATGGCAAGTGAACAAATGCAACGAGACTTCCGAAATTGCGATATGCGATATTGTGATTCAATCGCGACCATTGAGACAAGATCTGACCTGGACCATTGATCTAATATCTATTACGAATTCGTGATATGCGAAATCGCGAAAGCCCCTTTCGCATAAAATTGTGGTCACAACTCTTGGTCACGGGAAGAGAAGGAGTCAGCCCAGATACGCTCCATTTCGGAGTTTCGGAGATCGCGATGTGAAAGTGTTGAGAAACTTGGGCAAAGGAATGTCGAAATGCCGAAACCCGATTTAAAGGCAAAGCATGATAAAGATCATCCAACGGTGCGGATAAGGTTTGAATGTGATCGAAGGTTACTGTTCTTCCACACACACTTAACACTTTCAATTACAAATCCGTTAGTAAAATGGACTCATGATCGCACATTAGTTGTCGATCAGTTGGCGTTTCGGTTGGCTGGACAGTTGTCGTCATTTTGCCCAAGAAGTTGGGAAGTTGAAACGTAGTGCCTGTGTGTATAAAAGAAGAGGAAACAGACTGTGTCGAGTTAGTTGTTCTGAGGAGGAAATGAGTGAGACAGTAAGGAAGAATACAAAAGAGGATGCATGGTAGGAAAGGATGAAGATGTGCAGAGTGAAATGGAATGTAGAGCAGAAGAGAAGAGGAAGAGAAAACGAAGAGTAGAATAGCAGAACATATCAGACTTACAGAACAGAGAAAGGAAGGTAAGAATTGATTTATCTGAGAAATTGTCTGTGTATTCATTATTTTAATATTCTAGGGAGGTTGGGAGGTGCTTGGGAGGACTGTTGTCCTCATAGGTTCAAGTGGGTGCTTGAACATAGGGAGTTGTAGCTTCCATCTGGTTACAACCAGAGAAACCAGGGTGGCAGGGTGGTGCTAGGGAGAACAAGTGTTCTCTATTATACAGGTTGGGGCATGTGTAACTAGAATTTGGTTCTTCCATCCAGTTGGTGCTGGAACATTCAGGAAGTTGGTGCTTCCATCCAGTTGGCGCTGGAATACTCAGGGAGTTGGTGCTTCCTTCTAGTGGGTGCTAGAGAAACCAGAGAGTTGGAGCTCTCAAACAAGTTGCAACTTATAAAACAGAGGTAGCAGCCTCACATTGAGTTGGTGCTCAATTGTAAATGATGTACAGAACTGAAAAAGACTGCCTATCATTTCGAAGAAGAAGATGTTTTCTCCCTTTATGGGTTTCCTCGTGAAAATCTGTCTCTGTGTGTACTTTATGTGTGACTGATGGTCTTTACATTTATTGTCAATATGTTGTATATTGTTGATGATCACTTGAAGGAAGATTAATAATGTTTAAAAAGGTATAAACTTGTTTAAGCTTATAAACAACTGATTCACCCCCCCCCTCAGTTGTCTTAGTTTTTCCAACAGATTACCCCTTGTAACATACACTTTCCTTGTTTTCTCCTGCATAGTCCTACCTATGGCCTTATCATATGTGAACTTCTTCATATTGGGCACTTCACTTTGTTTGAATGGGGTACAAAGCCCCAGGGCTAGCCCACTGAATTGACTATGTTTGCTGGCACATGTTGTTGATATCTACGGGATATCAATGTCCATCGGTGATGCATCATCATTCCTTGTTTTTCATCTTTCTTATGTCGTTCTTCAATTTCCTTTTTGCAGCTTCATTTGTTTCTTTTCGTGCTACTTTTGTTGTTTTCACTGCCTTTGCCTTTTTCTCGACATTTTATTTTTCTATGGCCTCTATCTTAGCTATTACTGCTGTTGGATCAACTTTAGCCTTAGCTTTGGCCTCATTGGTTTTTGTTTTCTTTTCCATTGCATATTCCTTTTTCTTGTGCGTCTTTTATTTTTTTCTCCTCTTATTATTTTATGTTATTGGTTCTTCTTATTTTGTTGATCCTAATTGGACCGATGTAGTTGCAACAAATTACTTTGTTGTTTCCTCTTCTTCTACTTTCTTTTTGGCCTCCTCTCATGCCTTTTATTCATCAACGACTTTTTTGATGGGTTTTCCCTGTCTATTGGAAATGACTTCATCGTAATTCCTAGCACAAGAATGTACCTCCTATTCTTCCCATATGTATAATGTATATTCCTAGGGTACACCAAGCTTATTAAATTGTTATTTGAAGACTTTCTTCAGGTCATGCCTCTTGGATATTTCTTCCCCGAAGTGGTATGAAAGTAGTGTATCCACTTCATTTTGGGCCTTCTTGGTGTTTGTGAATGAGTAGGAAAAAATACACAATGGGATTGGTGGCCATATAGCTTTCTTATCTCGATATAGTATTGCCACAACTTCGTTGATCAGTCTTTGTTAAGCTACTTCCCAAAGAACTATTTTTTCTAGGAAAAATTGGGGAAGCAAATGTGGTGATTTCATGGCCCCGTATATTCTGGTATATGTGCTATGCTCCATCAAGTACCAATCTCCTGTTCTCCTAATTACAACCACAACTTTGTCAGTCATACATGGGGTTGGTGTGTAGATGATGGATTCATACAATGGGGCTAGGAAGTGCTCACATATTGTAGATTTCAACCTTGTACAATATTTTACTGCAAACATATTTTCAATAAAAGAACATAAGAGATACAATGGAAAATACACACATTAAATAGAGTTTTTTTCCCCTGGAAACCCAAACTGGGAAAACCAACATATTTTATATTCATTCATAATGATACATTGTTTACAATACAATATACATATAGGAGCCAAATCCATCCAAAACCCTAACCCAATGACTTGTATTATTCAACAACCTTAATTCCTTAACCAGAAATAGAAAACAATAGGCAAAAACCATGTGCTAAAAAACCTCCCAACAATGGACACATAAGTTGAGGTGACACGAAAAATAAGGAAAAAATGTGGCACATTTGCCGAGGCAACCTCAGCAGAATGGAGTTGCAGAAAGGATGAACAACACGTTGATGTAAAAAGAAAGGTGCATGCTCAATGGTGTTGAGTTAGGGCAATAATTCTGGGTAGAGGCAGTGGGTAATGCATGTTACCTAGTCAACAAATCACCCTCATCAATGCTGGATGACAAGACTCCACAAGAGGTATGGATGGTAAGAAACCTTCTCTCAGACATCTCAAGGTATTTGTTTGTAAGGCCTATGTTCATGTTCCAAAAGAAAACAAGAGTAAGATAGATAAGAAGGATGAAAAGTGTATATTTATTGGGTATAAAGATGGTCTCAAAGGTTATAATCTTTGGAACACAAAAACTAAGAAGGTAGTGTATAGCCGAGATGTGGTATTTAGATAAATGAAGTATGTTGTTAAACAAGATGTCCTACCAAGTAAGGAAGAACCAGATAAAATAGAGTTTGATTTAAAGGATGATGAATCAGACTCTACAGAAGAACAAGAATAAGAAGAAGAAGAACCTCATACTCTAGTATTAAGGAGATTGGTTCGATAAATAAGGCTACTGGAAAGGTATACTCCATCTGATTTACATTCAAATTTTTCTTTGTCTATTACTGACGATGATCCTAGAACTGTCAGGGAGGTAGTGGATTCAGAGGATGGAAATCTCTGGGAAAAGGCCATGGATGAAGAAATGGCAGCCTTGGATAAGAATGAGGCTTGGGATCTTGTGGAGTTGTTAACTGGAAGAAATCCAATTGGCAGCAAATGGGTATTTAAAAATATGTTAGATGCAGAAGGAAAAGTGGAGAAATACAAAACTCGGTTAGTAGCAAAGGGTTATCCCCAGGTTGAGGGAATTGATTTTGGTGATATTTTTTCTCCTGTTGCCAAGTTAACTTCTATAAGATTTTTTTTATCTGTTGTTGCTGCATTTTATTTTGAAGTAGAATAGATGGATGTGAAGACAACATTCCTACATGGGGATCTAGAAGAAGAAATATATATGTATTAGACATAAGGCCTTTCTATGAAGGGAAAGAAGGAGCTGGTATGCAAGCTGAAAAAGTCTGTGTATGGTTTAAAACAATCACCAAGGATGTGGTATCAAAAATTTGATACTTATATGTTGGGACTTGGCTTCACAAGAAGCAAAGAGGATCACTGTGTGTATTTTAAATTAATTGGTGATCATTTGATTTATTTGGTTTTGTATGTGAATGACATGTTGCTAATAGGAAACAACAAGGAGATTATCCAGGATGTGAAAACTCAGTTGTCCTCTAAATTTGACATGAAGGATATCGGTGCTTCAAATTTCATTTTGGGCATGGAAATTAAAAGAGATCAGAAAAAGAGGAAACTATGGTTAAATCAGAGAAAATATGTCGAGACAATATTGCAAAGGCTTAATATGTAGGAATGTAAATCGGTTAAGGTCCCTATTCTTATTGGTGTAAAGTTGTGGATCAGTGTCCCAATACATAGGAAGAGTAGGAGGACATGTCTCATGTTCCATATTCGAGTGTAGTTGGTAGTTTGATGTATGCAATGGTCTATACTAGACTGGTCATTGCACATGCAATGGGATTTTTGATCAGGAATATATCAAAACGATGGAAGGAGCATTGGACAACAGTAAAAAGGGTTTTCAGGTATTTTCCTGGCACTGCTAGCTATGGATTGTGCTACCAAGGAAGACCAGGATTGGACAAAGTGTTGTACATACATGGTTTTGTGGATGCAGACTGGGCTAGAGATCTGGATCGTAGGAGATCTACAAGCGGGTATTTGTTTAACCTATTTGGAGGAGAAATCAATTGGATGAGCTAAAGATAGGTTGTAGTGTCACTTTCAACTACAAAACATGAATACATGGAAACCACTCATGCAAGTAAGGAACAATTATGGTTACAAAGATTGTGTTTAGGTATTGGGTTGGTAAAACAACCTGTAAGGATACATTGTGACAGTTAGA
Source organism: Picea engelmannii (assembly GCA_009831015.1). Classification (NCBI taxonomy): domain Eukaryota; kingdom Viridiplantae; phylum Streptophyta; class Pinopsida; order Pinales; family Pinaceae; genus Picea; species Picea engelmannii. The sequence goes on from ML788623.1 coordinate 127,409, forward strand.
GTGCAATTTTTCTAGAAAAGAACCTGACTTATTATTCAAAGAAAAAACATATTGATATTCAATATCACTTTGTGAGAGACATGGTTAAAGAAAAGAAAGTGTTGCTGACAAAGGTGGACACTTTGAAGAATTTTGCAGATTCATTAACGAAATCTGTGAGCATTGAGAAGTTCTCTTGGTTTAGAGGATACATGGGCATTGTTTCCCTGGATTTTTGACTATGCAACCCTGTAACCCCCTATATGCAAAGAAAACAAGTGGTAGAGTGTTGGGTATGTGTTATAATATTTGAAATACTAGCTCTAGTGTCTACTACATTGCACCGGGTGCACAAGGGCAATGACCCCGATAATTTTTTTCCTCGGGAAGTGTGTCACATTTTTGCCTCATTTTTCATGTCACCTCGATTTTTGTGTCCATTTTTGGGAGGTTTTTCGGCACATGGTCTTTGCCAATGGTTTTCTATTTCTGGTTAAGGAATTAGGGTTGTTGACTAATCTAGGTCATTAGGTTTGGGTTTTGGATGCCACTGGATCCTATATGTATATTGTATTGTAAACAATGTATCACTATGAATGAACATAGAATATGTTGGTTTTCCCGGTTTGAGTTTACAGGGGAAAAATATCTGTGTAATGTGTGTATTTTTCATTGTATCTTTTTTGTTCTTTTATTGAAAATTTCTTTGCAGTAAGATATTGTACTAGGTCAAAATCTACACTATGGCGCATTAATTCTCCTCCTGTGCGCATTAGTTGAGTTATATAGAGTATATAATGTGTAAATTATCATTCATTCATTTGGTTAATGAAAATTCTTCTATTCTTTCTCTCTTGTTTCTCTTTTCTCATATTTTCTCTGTAAACTGTGTATGTCATTTACTAGCTAGATATTTTCTATGCAAGTTCAACACATTTACATTGTATCATAGCCAACGGACTTCTAGGGAAAAGATACACCAGATTATTTTTGCAGGTACCGAAGATTGAAGACAGTGGAAAAATGGAATTTCCAAAAGAATTAAATTTTACACTGTATAATTTCTTTGCATGGAAGGAGAAGATGATAGCTCTTCTTCGAGGTAGAGGATTATACAGGTTAACCATGGACATAGAGACCAAACCCACATTAGCCATAGAAAAATCCAAGTATCTGAATCAAATGGATGAAGCGTTTGGAACTATTTGCAGTCTCATTTCTCTTGAACTCCTCTTTCACATACCCTCCTGTAAAAACCCCAATAAAGCCTAGACCACTATGGAAGTTATTTTTGGAAAACATGACGAGATGAGGGGACACGTGATCAAGGTGGAATTTCTTATAAAATTTGGATATAATTTCATTAAGCATTGTAATATTTAATAGTGTATAATTATGGATATTCATCATTGAATGTGTAGATTCATCCTTTCGTACTCTAACATCCCATTGAAATATACACCATATAAATTCTATATTCTTATAAGTTAAAATAATAAATAAACTAGCATACCCTCAAAGCGGGGGAAAGGGAACGCCGAGAGTAATATATGTCTTTATGACAATTAAATAAAATAGAAGGCAATTTATATTTTATTTAAATGATAGATTTTGCATTTGCTTGGACCATAAAGGAGTCCTACAAGTAAACATTATAGAAATAAAGTATTCTAACAATGCTTTAGTCATGATTGGGTTAATTTGGTTAGATGGAAACTAATTGTACACAGTGAAAACCAAATGTGTGCCATCGTATGTAGGTCTCCATGAAGATAAAAAAATGTGGGCACCTGACATATGTTTGTTGAAGTGGTTACAAATTTGTTAGGTACAAATGGAGTGGCCCTTGGTTTACTGTAATACAGACTCTTTATTTTCCTATGTCTCTGTGTTCCTTTTGCATATAATGTTGCTTTCTAAATACCATTAACATAATATATGTACTATTTTTTTTAATAACGACCACTAATCTTCTTAGGGTTTGGAGCCTTCACAACCATGTTCGGACTTGTATATGTATGCTGAAATCTTATGGGAGTCATGCATGGGATGTAGTCCCAAAGTATTTATACAAAGACCATTCTTGTATTGAAGCTCTATAGCAGAACTATTTGATAGATAAAGAGGTTGATGTAAATATGTTCTTGATGAGTATACATGACTCTTTCCTCTAATTTTATGTGTAAATTTTAGGCGTTGATGAAAGAATTTTCAGAAGATTTTTTAAATGTTTCATGGATGTTATAGGAGTTTTGTATTAGCTAGATAAGATATATTAGTTTGGTGACTAGTTTTCTGGTGTCAGGTGCATATTATTGTCTATTGTAGAGGAGGGGGTGATTTTTTCCCACGTTGAAGCATGGATTTTGAGACAACTACGAATTTCAGAAATTTAGAGTGTGTGAAAGCTCAACAAATGATGTTAAATATGATGCAGGTTCAGAATAAGAGAATTTCAGATGTCCCATTGACATAGGACAAAAGAAATTTAGGTCTAACAAAGAGAAGGTAACAACGAAATGAACTTGAAAGTCTAGAAGAATCCAAGGATGATGTAAATGAATGGAGGTGAGTAGAAAATTATAAGCAACTCCAATAGCTCAGATTTTTGGAGTTCGATAGTGAATGTACCAGAAAAGAGTTCAAGCCTTGGATTAGGTATATTAACGAAGTTTTAGAGTTTTTGATATTGCTGGTGGGAACTGAATTTGTTTTTGGAATTCACCCTGAAGGGACATGTGCAGGTATCATGTAAAATGTTATTGGTTTAGGACCAAAGAAAATTATATGGTATTGGCATTGACATATCCTCCTTTTCAGGAGGCAGGTAGTACAATTCTAACTGCAGAGGTTCAAACAACATAATTGTATTTCAAAGAAAACCTATTTTCATAATTGGACCTAACATCAGTGAGGATCATAAAAAAATAACAATGATGTGATAGTAGGCCACTTTGTGTAATGAGAACCTAGGCACTTGTAAAGGAGTTTCTTGTAGATGCAAAAAGGAACATAACACAATGGAAATGTTTGGAAAGAAGTAGTGCGTTTCACATAAAAATGAGTCGACCACAATGTCAGCAAGGGTTAGAACACAATAGTAATTTTGCAAAATGAAATAGTCTTTTTCAAATATAGAGAACTTGGACATATAAAAATGAGTTATCCAGGTCCATGAGGCCAAACTCAAATCCCTACTTCCAAATCTTTAAAAACTGCATCATTTTGTTGAACAAAGGAGAAATGAGGAGGGGTTTCCCTGAAAAGGGCACAAACCTGCTAAAATATCCTCTTCAATCCATCGAAAAGACCAAACACTGTCAAAGGACAGAGGCGAGGGCCACAGTGGTGGCGTGGGTTGCGGTTGTATGGACATAAATTTTGGGGATTCCGAGTTTTCTAGACCCTTCTATGAGATTCAGCTTGAGGCGGTGGCGACGTCAAAGGAGGAGGGCAAAGTTTGGTGGAGGAATTATTCATCCATGATAAACAAAAGATAAATTGGTAGTGATTCTTATAAGTTTCCAATATTAAAATGCTCAAGAAGGATGGAAGTTAAATGGTAATGCAATCCAAAACATCGAGATGTGTGACATACTTCAACGGATTGCCTCTCATCTCTTTTATGCATTGTGTCAAGTGCCTCGGTTGGGAAGAGTGCAAGTATTCTATGACATACACATAGTTCCAAACATATGTTATTTCTAACACATAAACACCTATATTATATTAATGAATACATTTTTATAAATTTTTTGTTTGTTTCATAATCTCCTTTGACTCTAATAAAAATTCTATTGGAAGAAACTACGAGGTGGTTTATCAATCTCAATGCTAACTAAATTTAGCCAATAAAAAAATCAAGTTGATCAATTTATTTTTCAAATTGCAATTTAACAATTCAAAATCCATCAATCTTCCCC